>PVIY010016564.1:0-52453 GCA_004026745.1 Myrmecophaga tridactyla
GAATTTAATAAGTTGCTAGTTTACAGTTCTAAGGCCAAGAAAATGTCCCAATTACAACAAGTCTATAGAAATGTCCAGTCACAGGCATCCAGGGAAAGATACCTTGATTCAAGAAGCCCGATGAAGGGCGGGCCATGGTGGCTCAGCAGGCAAGAATGCTTGTCTGCCATGCCAGAGGACCCAGGTTTGATTCCTGGTGCCTGCCCATGTAAAAAAAAAAAAAAAATAAAAAAAAAAAAGAGAAGGCCGATGAAGTTCAGGGTTTCTCTCTCAAGTGAAAAGGCATGTGGCGAACACAGTCAGGGCTTTTCTCTCAGCTGGAAGGGCACATGGCGAACACGGTATCATCATCTGCCAGTTTTCTCTCCTGGCTTCTGGTTTCATGAAACTCCCAGGGAGGCGTTTTCCTTCTTCATTTCCAAGGGTTGCTGGCTCGTGGACTCTCTGCTTCATGGTGCTACAGCATTCTTTGCTCTCTCTGAAGCTCTCATTCTCCAAAATATTTCCTATTTTATAGGACTCCAATAAATCAATCAAGACCCACCCAAATGGGTGGAGACATGTCATCCCCTAATCCCGTTTAACAACCACTCTTGACTAAATCACATCACCCAGGGAGATGATCTGATTACAGTTTCAAACATACAGTATTGAATAGGGATTATTCTACCTTTATGAAATGGGATTTATATTAAAACATGGCTTTTCTTAGGGGGCATGCTTCCTTTCAAACCAGCACATGCTGCTTACTCCCTTCTAATCTCATGTGGCTGAGGGAATTTTAAAAACACCACTTGAAGGTAATAATTACAAATAGAAAAAATACATTTAAAGCACCTAGAGCTGTATTACAGAAGAAGAAAGCGATCACCTCGTGGCAATCATTTTCCCAGCCGTTGTGTGCGGTTGTTGACAGGTGTGTTTGTTTATACAGCACCACTTCACCGTGCTGAATAAGGCTGTTGAGGGTTTTTCCTCCTACTTTTTATCCATGCCAATTCAGCAATGCTACCACAGAATACTTTTCCAATGGCCAATCTTTGTATGCCCTGATTTTGATTACAGCCACTTTTCCATGATTTTTGATGTCTGCGGTCCTGATATGACCATTGCAGAGGAGACCACCAACTTGAGAACACCTGCAGTGACTGAAGCTCTGCATCTAACTTCTCCATGCACTTTATTTCAGTTCACCCACTGGGCACTAACCACAAGTATGCAAGCATAAAGACCGAGTACTAATCAAAAGAGAACATTGGGCTGGCTGTGGCACTGTCCTAATAGGAAATTCCTGCAGCCACCAGGGCATGTGCTGAACACGTGACTATGCTGGGATGGCTGATGCTGCCCACCAGCTGACTATCAATAACTTCACATTTTCCTTACCTTTCTTTTTTGTTTCCACTTAATTTGCAATTTTACCACAATGGAATGTGCGCATAATAAAAAATCAAATAATTCTACGAGGCCTTTAGTGAACAGTTACAGTCCTTTGCCCCAGCCTTCCTGATCGCTGATTTGTACTCCTCTGATGTTTACTTTAAAATTTATTTGCTGCTTTGTCTTCATGTTTCTAAATAGCTTGCTTCCATTGAGTTATTTGATTTTTCAAATTTAAATAGATGCATTGGTTTCCCATTGTAGAACACAAAAACTTGGCTTTATTGCACTAACACCTTCTCTACATCCTCACATACGACCAATTAGTTTTTGCTGTCTAACAAATCACTCCAAAACTTGTGGGCCTAAAGCAACAATCAATTTACTCTCAATTCTATCGGTCAGTAATTTAAAATTTAAACTTGGCTCAGCTGGACAACTCTTTTGGTCTCCGCGTGGTCAGCCGCTGGGCTGGCTGATGTTGGCTGGTCTTGGTGCCCTCAGATGGAATGCCCCTTCCACGCTCAGGCTTTTCATCCTTCATCAGCCTAGGCCAGGACTGTTCCCAGAGAGGGTGGGAGGATTCCCTAGAGTAGAAGCAGCATGTGAAGTCTCTGGAGACCCAGGCTCTGACCCAGTGTTTCTCCCCTGCATTCCATTCCAATGCATTCCATTGGCCAAAGAAGGCACAGAGGCAGCCAAATTTGAGGGGAGGAGAAATAGATTATATCTCTTAATGGGAGGTGCACATTGTAAGGGATACAAGGAGAAGAGAAGCATCATGGCCAGTTTTCCATGTACCTTGTACATGTATAATACATCCACACATTCACACCCCTCACCACCAGCCTCCCTAGATAGGGTCATATCATGTCATTTCACATCGGTCAGACCGTATCACACATCACCAATTTGCATTAAATCAGTATTCAGTATTTATCCTATTATGATGTTGGAAATTCGTTTATAAGTAGGATTCATAATGAACTATGATTATGTTTCCTTCCTTATATAAGGATTTCAGCCCTGATTCTCTGAGTAAATAATTGCCTTATTTTGGTTTGTTTGTTTACTAAGCTTCTACTAGGCACTTATCATTAATTCATCTCCAAATACTTGGCAATGAGTATGTTTCTTATGAATAAATACAGCAGATAATCTACCAGTTTCTTTTTTCCCTTTGGCTTCCTCCTGTCTGGAGCCCTCTATTCCTCTGTTACAATGTGTTCTTTAGGCCTGCTACATAGTTATTCCTCTGAGAGTTCACTTCACTGTGCTCTCCTGCAGAATGTCCCGTTTCTTGCATAACAGAGTCTTCTTTCTGAGATTCTCCTCATCTTGGAAGAACCTATCTTCTAGTAGAGTTCTGGAAAAGGGCACATGTAGGCAATTTTTAAGACTTTAAATGTGTGAAGATATTTATTTCATTTGGAGACTATTCCATTTGTTTGACAGAATGGAAGGGAATTCTAAATTGGAAATCATTTTCTTCAGAAATATGAAGACATAGTTCCTTTAACATCCAATATTATTTTTGAGACCTCAGAGACCTATTCTGATGCCAGATCCTTTGCACATTCTCAGGTTTTATTTTCTGGAAGTGTTTAGGGTCACCTCTATCACTAGACTTCTGGAAAAGTACAATAACATGCTTCAGTTGGGGTCTTTTCCATTTCCAGGTACACTGGTTCTTTCAATCTGGTAAATTTTCTTTTCTTTTTTAATTCTGGGACTGCTATTATCCAGATGTTGGATATTCTTTAGAGATACTCTAGTTTTCTTAACTTATATTTCTCTTATTTTATAATAGTTTCCCTTACCTTTTTAGAGGTTTGAAAACTTTCTCTACCTTTCTATTTAATATTTATTAATTACATTATATTTTTAAATCCTAAGAGCTTTTCTAGTCTTCTGAATGTTCCTTCTTAATTGCACTATATTCTTGTGTCATAGATTCAATATCTTCTCTTAATTCTTTGAGGGTAATTTTTTTTTTCATTTTCTTCTTCTCCCTGAATTGTTTTTTTTTTTCTGTGCTGTTCATTGGGCTTTTCCTCTCACATTAGAGTTTTCCCCAAAATGTCTGTTACTCCTTGGCTAAACAGCTGATGGTAGCCCAATCAGTATGAGTGGGATTGACTATGGTAAGTGATCAGATGTTCTGTTGGTGGGTTCCCCATAGGCAGTACCTGCTTTAGTTTTCCATTGCTGCTGGAACAATTTACCACAAATTTAATGACTTAACACGTATATTATCTTACAGTTCTGGAGTTCAAAAATCTGACACGGTGTGGTGGGTTGAAGCTGTATGTTCCTCAGAAAAAACATGTTCTTAAATCTAATCCATTCCTGTGGGTGTGAACCCTTTGCAAATAGGACCCTTTGTAAGGTTACTTCAGTTAACATGTGCCTCACACCTCCATCAGGATGGGTCTTAATCCTATGACTGGAGTCCTTTATAGGAGAATGAAATTCAGACAAAGAGAGAGAAAGCCATAGGAAGGAAGAAGCTGAAACAAAACCTGTAAGAGAAGAGAGAGACCAGGAGATGGTGTCATGTGCCTTGCCATGTGACAGAGGAACCAAGGAATGTCAGCAGCCAGCCCCAGGATGCCACAGCCTTTGGAGAGAAGCCGTTGCCCTGTTGATGCCTTGGTTGGGATTTTTCCCAGTTTCAAAAGCATGAGTGAATAAATTCCCATTGTTTAATCCAGCCCATTTCACAGTCTCACTGGGATAAAATCAAGGTGTCAGCAGAGAATACGTTTCCTTGCCTTTTCCAGCTTCTAGAAGCTGCCCGTATTCCTTGGCTTGTGGTCCCTTCTTCCATCTGCAAAACCGCAACAGTGGATCAAGTCATTCTCACATTGGTCACTCTAACCTTCTCTTCTGTCTCTCACTTCCACTCTTAAGAAGCTGGGTGTGCCAGTTTGAAAGTTTTATATATGCCAGAAAAGCCATGTTTTAGTCCTGATTCAGTCTTGCAGAGGCAGCTGTTTCTTTTAATCCTAATTCAACACTGTAGGCTGGCTATTTTGATTACATTATTGCCATGGAGATGTGACTGCCCAATTGTGGGTATGACCTTTGATTAGAGGGAGATGTGACTCCATCCATTTCAGGTGGGTCTTGATTAGTTTACTAGAATCCTTTAAAAGAGGAAACATTTTGGAGAGAGCCAGAAATGACAGAGGCAATGGAAACAACAGAAGCCTCAGAGTGGACAGAAACTTCACAGCAGAGGTGACACAGATGCAGACACATGGAGAACACAGACATGAATGTTTGGAGATGCTTGGAGCCTAGCAGACAGTGCCATGAGATGTAAAGGAAGCCAGAACCTGGAGAGAGCCAAGAGGTGAAAGCCAGAACCTGGAGAGAGCCAAGAGAAGCCAAGAGATAAAAGCCAGCCCTGGAGAAGTAAAGTGAGGAACCCCACAGGAAGAGAGGCTGACAGTGACAGAGCCCAGGAACGAGGGAATAGCAGATGCCAGCCATGTGACTTCCCAGCTGACCCATCGGCCTTTCTTAAGTGAAGGTAACCTCTTGTTGGTGTCTTAATTTGGACACTTTCACTTCCTTAGAACTGTAAACTTGTAACTGATTAATTTCTCCTTTTTAAAAGTCATTCCAGTTTTGGTATATCACATTCCAATAGCTTGTAAGCTAACACACTGGGTGATTACACTGAGCCCACAAATAATCAAGGATAATTTCCTTACTTAAGACTGATTAACAATCCTACTTATACCTATAATTTAATCCTCTTTGCTATACATCAGGGATTGAATCATGTATCCACAAGAGACATGCTCAGATCTTAAACCCGTTCCTCTAGGTATGAACCCATTTGTAAATAGAACCCTTGACAATGCTGTTATTAGGTGAGGTGTGGCATCACTGGTGAATAGATTCTTCTAGGATTCCATTTAAATAAGCCCAGTTAAATCAGGGTGGGCCTTAACCCATATGATCGGAGTCCTTATAAACAGGCAGAAGAAATGTGGATGCTTTCCATCAGAAGAAACCAGGAGTCAGAGAAAGCTGCAGTGGGAGACTAAGAAAATATATCACATGTGACAAAGGCAGAAACACAAGCCAAGGATCTCCAAGGATGATCACCAGTCAACTCCAGGATGCTACAGACGCTGGGAGAAAGCATAGCCTCTAGAGACCTTGATTTTGAACTTATAGATTCCAAAATCTTGAGACAATAAATTCCTATCCTTTATATCAACCCATTAGGTATTTGTCCTAGTAGTTCCAGCAAACTAAGACACTATGCAAGGTAACATATTTTTGGGTTCCAGAGATTAGGACATGGAAATCTTTGGGGGGGCATTATTTGCCTACCGTAGTACTTGTAGCTTTTTCTCTTAGGTTGATCAATTTATCCAAAGAGGAAGCCTCCTTTCTCCTACCAGTGCCTGTGCTAAGCCTGGCTGCCAGCCTCTGAGAACAAGAGGAAAATGATATGGTAAGTACTGCTGTTTGGTTTGTAGATGTTCTTTAGTCTCCCTAATTTCCATATGACACCAGTGCCCTCGGCTGTGTCCATTGTCTCCTGATTCAGAACTTTCTCATTCAATATCTCTTGAGAATAAACCCGCAGTCTTGGGCTGAGTGGGAAGGGATACTGCAGTGTACTGTGGAGGATCTATGGGTTAACTGCTTCTTACACAGATTTTTAACCAGCCCTCCTAAGCTCAGTCCTGCCCACAGCTGCTGCCTCTATTGCTGAGACTCCTTAGACCTCTGTGGCTCCATTCAACCTGATTTTTTGTTTTGTATCTTGTAGGCTCTCACTGCTCAGTTCTTTCCCTGTCTAATAAGTCAAGAAAGCTAGCTTTCAAAATATTGTTGTTTCCTCTCTTGTTCCCATAGTTCTTATGGATGTGTGCTTTTTTATTGTCTTATTGTTATCTTAAGGGGACTTTGAGAAGGACCAGAGGTAAAATCATGCTTTTTATCTGCTACGTTTAGCTAGAAGTCCCGATGGTTTTAGGAGCACTAAGTAATTATGAAACCAATTGCAGTCTTTGTGTTCTGCCCGACAATCAGTTTCCATTAGTTTTCATTAAACACCAATGACAAGAGTTCAGAAATTTTTGTATTGCCTGCAAAGAAAAATAAAATGGAGTAAAGGAGGCTACTGTCAAGTGACAACCTCAAAATAGGAATGTCAAAATATCCTACTTTGTCTGCTCCAGAGTAGGTGCTCAATAGAATAATTGTATGAATTATGTGGTGCATAAACTGTATTCTGAGAATCAGACCGGTCCAAGCTTTCATCCTAATATCTCTAAGCCCAGGCTCATCCCTGCATATTCAACTGGTGCTGAATAAAACACCTGATGAATTCATTAATTGTTTTTTTCCTGAATTGAAGTTAGGAAAGCAAACTCACTTCTCATTCTGAATATTCTAAATGGAAAGTGAAAACACTACATCATAATCAATTTCAACGAAGGTAAAATATTGAATTTCCTGGAATGCACAAAGTGTTGGTATTTTTATATATTAGTGACACTGTCAGTAGCAGATCAGATAAATTACATACAGAAAAAGTGGATTTTATCTTCTCCTACTTATCTTATTCAAATGTCATTATACACCTCTCTCAAGCATGCTATTTCCCATTGCTTTACTCATTCCTGTTAACTTCCATCCAAGGAATGAAATTTGGCCAAATATTATTTTGACATTGCAAGCAGATGGGGATGGGGTGGGAATAGCACCCAATTAGAGATAGCAAGGTGACTATAATCTTAATTTCTTTCTCTTATCACTGTGGCTCTTTTCATAAGTATCTGCTGCCTCTTTTGGGTGCCAGCAGTGTGTCTCTTACGAGTATCCCTAAGAGATACCGGGAGCTAGTTCTACGTTCCCAGCAGCCTGCAGAGTCCAGCAGTGTGCTCAGGCCAAAAGCCCATTCAGCTGCTTGGCAGTCTCCAAATGAGGATGCTTGCTGCTCTGAGAAGCCCCAGGCCCGCTCTCCATTCCTGCTGAGTTTCTCTGACACCTGGGAACAGCAGCTCCCTTCTGGCCCCAGGGTGACACTGAAGCTCCGTGGTGTTAGCAAGGTCTATGTCTTCTCTGAAATGCTCCTAATTAGCTGTTAACACATGACATAGTCACACACACCTCAGTGCAGTGAACACGTTCTAACCACCAGTGCAGCCCAAGTCGGAAAAGGTGACAACAAATGTGAGAGAAAGAATGAATGATTATGATACAGTCTATGTCTTCAGAGTTTTAAAAAAATGTGTTTTTTTCTAAATAAATGGTATATACTAGTACTTTGTTGTATCATATTTTAGATCCCAAACATTCCAGGTGAGAAAACAGAAGGGAAGGAAAAAAAATTTCTTTTTAATCTGGTTGGCAAAGGCACTGAAGAGATATGTATCATAATTCAACTAGCTTTGCGACCTTGGGTACAAGCTTTTTTTTCTTAGTACTTAAGTTTTTCCCATTTGTAAATGAAGGGATGGGATTATTTATATGTTGAACTAAGAGGTCTCCTTCCATGTTAAAAACCTGAGATTCCAAGGTAGGTGACTTTCAAAAGCAAAGGGGAAGAGAACCTGTGAAAAGTCCCATATCCCATTATATAAGGATTTGTTACCTCCATCTTGGTTTAGCAGCTTTATAGAAATGTAGGTTTTAGAAATTTGCAATGAGTTAAGGATATGCTGAAAAATTTAGTGGGAAGAAATTACATATTACTGTTCTATATTTTTAAATAGTAATATCATTGCTTGGAAAGCTCTTTGCTTTGGGCAATTGTCATCTTGTACCAAAGAAAATACTGTCATACTTACTTTCTCATTTCAGTATCCCAAGTGAAACTTTGTAACTAAAACTGTGATTGACCCATCTGTCCACCCTCTGGAGATTCCCAACCTTGTAGGAAAGACATTAGAGGGTTGTCTCACATGAACACTTTACTTCTGGGCACCCAAAGTGCTTCTCCACATATTATCTCATGCATAAATCTCATTTCTTACAGTGAGCCATGAGACTTGAACATTTTTTCACAGGCATTTCGAAGGTCAAATTTCTCTCTTGTAATCTCTCTTGTAGACGGTAGATGAAAGCCAGGTATTTGTTTACTTATGGCTTTATGGCACAGGTGACTATTCCATTCTACTGCAACATGGTTTTCTTGGGCACAACCAGTTTTTCAGGTGGAAATCATGTTAAACAGGCAGAGAACGCAAGGTGCCAAGGATTTAGAACCAGCCCAGGAGCCTCAAAAGAGCAGAGTTCAAAGCCCAGTTCTCTTACCAACTAACTAGCTGGACCAGTTAGGGCAAAAGCCCTTTCCTTTTCGGATCTTGGTTTCTCCCAGTGGGGTGGAAGGCCCAAGTCACTACACTCTTGGCAAGAATCTCCTCAGGTAATTCATTTCATGGAGTAATGCTGGACTGGAACTTTTTTGCTCTCTGATTTCAAATTCCTGGGACTAGATTAAATAAGGAGTGGTATTAGCACTACAAAGCTATTTTCATATGTTAATTACCATATGCAAAAATTAATCCCATGGTTGAGGTATGAAGGAAAAATGCCAAGTTCTGCACCTTGCACATTTAGAACCCAATGAGTAATGGCCTCAAATGCCAGCATTCATTCCATTCCAGTGCCCTTAAAACTTTGTGGTCTCTTTCTTGCTCACACTGCAGTCCTTCAGTGCTGCCCATTTCCAGTCCAGTCTCCAAACTGTGTAAGGGACACTGAGCTCAGGGGACCTCCTATGCTGACTGTAAAACCACTAACACACAAGCTGTTGACATCCTCTGCTCTCACCAAAGAGAAGGGAACATGCCCTTTTGCTTCAACTTTGATCTTTTCCCTCTCTTTTAATGATTTTTTTTTCATTATCCAGACAGAGCACACAGTTGGGTCTTGTTTGAGGGCTCTTTCTAATTCTCTATGCCAGGCTATTCTCTTTGACTATATTCAGTTAGAATTAGGTTTGGATGTAAATAGGAGAACCCCTAAATAACACATCACTACACTCTTGGCAAGAATAAAACAAGACAGAGGTTTTATTTTTCTTTCACATAAAAGAAGCCCAGAGAGGGTAGGTAGATAGGAAGGGCATGTGCAGGAAGTCATTGTAGGCTCAGGCTCTCTCCATCTTGCTGTACTGTCATTTGAAGGACAAAGCTTCCACCTCATAGTCTAAGATGGGCTGCTCAAGCTCCAGCATTACCTTAGCATGCTTCTCAGCAGGGAAAAAGTGTCAAAATAGGGGGGGTTCCTCTTACTTTAAAGATGCTTTTCTTGGAAGTTGTTCTAGTTTGCTAGCTGCCGGAATGCAATATACCAGAAACGGAATGGCTTTTAAAAAGGAGAATTTAGTAAGTTGCTAGTTTACAGTTCTAAGGCCGAGAAAATGTCCCAATTAAAACAAGACTACAGAAATGACCAATTTAAGCATCCAGGGAGAAATACCTAAAGGTATGTAACCTTTAGGTGATGTCGTCAGGGCCAAGTTAGTGCTGCAGGAAGAGCTCACTAAGATCTGTCCCAGGTCCAGTGTTCTGAAGAATTCTCTTACTACCAAAAAATGTATGCGTTTTTTCTCTGAAAAGACTTCAATGGTAAATTAGGAAGTCCTTCCTCATAAAAGACAATCCGGGGGGAGGTAAAACAAACAAAAGACAATTACAAGATATATCAGACTGCTTCAGTAATGTCTTAACACATCCATGCAGAATTGTGTTAACCTTTCAGGGTGATATAAGATGGGTGGTGGTTATGGGTTAACTAGGGACATTTTCATGGATATAATTCATCCAAAATCAAAAATGGGAAAGACATTAAATTGGCAGGTTAATGAGCATGCTGTTTCAGGAATGAACAGACTTGTTCTTTGGCAAAACTATAAAGGAAAACAATTATCTCTGCTGTGTCCTCAACTCCCAACCTCTATATACTTTCCCTCCCTTATACCCTTTTCCACCAGCATGTGAATGCTGTGTGCACCTGTGTGTGAGTACACATACACACACACTCCTTTACAAAGGTGCACACTGCCCTGCTTTTCTGAACCAAAATTTAAGGAAAACATTCATTTGCTAAACCAATGAACTCTTACCTCCTCAAGACTTAACTTGCTACCTACCCCAGGAGCACTACGCAAATTGAAGTTCCCAGGGGGTAAATACTGCTTCAGTTCAAGTCAACAAATGTCCTAGAGATTAATCGCTGCAGAGCTCTAAAAGGACTACCAGGAAGACTATAATACATTTTTGCCCTGAAAGAGATTATATTCTGGTAGATAGAGAACACACACACCTCGCAAGAAAAATGCAGACTATGCTCCTTCATTCAAATGAGTATGAGGCCACTGGGAAAACAGAGTTTAATCCAAGCTAGGGAGGCAGACAGTGAAAAATGGGTAAAAATTAAAAGTGGAATTGGGCCTGGACAGAAGAAGGACATATTGGGTGGAAGAATCAGTCTGAGAAGAGCATGGAGCGAATGATGGTGAGCATCCCGTGTGATAAGCAAAAGGGATTAGCCAGGGCATAATGAGACTTAGAGCTGCAAATGTAGTTTGAGATCTTTTCATGGAAGGCTTGCAAGTTTAATGAGAAAAGAAATGCAAAAATATAAGAATTTCAGATGGGAAAATATCCTTCTCAGAGCTATTCGATAAGAAATGTCATTTGGAGGCAATAAGTAGAGTGGAGGTTGAAGAGATAGGACCCAGACAGACAAACTTGGACAAACTCTTGTCCCAAGTAATGGCAAGAGGTAACAAAGACCTGAAAGAATGCAGTGGGAATTGAGTAGAGAGAATGTATCATTGAGGGAAATTTAAAAAATAAATAAAATGAAATGAGATACTTGGGTTAGGGAACCCTTCTAGGCACTTCTCAAGACACACCACATATCCCACTGTTTATGTGAGACCCCCAAGTCCACACTCAGAGATGCAGGAGAGGGAAAGGCAGGGAGACTTTAGTAGATCAAAATGTAAGAAAAATGTATAATAAATTTCTACTGAGTGCCATTTCTCACCTCCCAACCAAAAGCTGGGCTACGCCATTGGTGAGGATGTAGAGGAAAACATATTCATGTTTTACCAATGAAAGTATGAAGCAATACAACCCATAGGGAGGGCACTACAGTGATAGCTACCAGAAATTACTGGTGCATTTATCCTTTGCCCCAGCAATCCTACCGCTGGGGATTTCCTCTGTTGCATTTGCATAAATAACACACAGACACATGCACAACCTGTGGTTATTAATTATTAATTGCAGCATTACTTGTAGTAGCAAAAGATTGAAGACAACCTAAGTGTCAGCACAAGAATCCAGTTGCATAAACAATGGAGCAGTCATACAGTGGAATGCTGTGTAGCTGTAAAAAGGAGAGGGGAGGGTCTTTATATCTTGACACAGAATAAGCTCCAGAGTATATTAAGTTGGAAAAGCATGCATAGAATTGATATAAAGTTATCTTTTGTGTTAAAAATGAAGGTGAAACAAGAATATGCATAGATTTTTGCCCTTGTATTGGCAAAAAAAGAAACACTGGAAAGATAAACAAGAAACTAATAAAAAGAGAAACTGTGTAACTCTAAAGAGAGGAGTAATGGGGTAGGTGGGAACAGAAATCAAAACTAGACTGCTCAAGATAGATCTTATTTCATTTTGATTTGTGAACCATGTAATTACGTTAATTTAAAAATAGCCACACCATGCAATTTTTTTTTTTTTTGGTGGGGGGAGGCATGGGCAGGCTCTGGGCACCGAACCCTGGTCTCTGGCTTGGCAGGTGAGAACTCTGCCACTGAGCCATCATTGCACCACCCCACACCATGCAAATCAAAACTGCAAATGTGACAAATACATCAATGAGAAGTGCATGATATTATGACAGCCAAGGAAGATTTGACCTAATCAGGGAGAGCAGGGAAGTCTTCCCTGAGGGAGTGGCTCTTGAGTTAAGGTCTGGAAAATGAATATGAGTTGATGGTAGGAAATGCAGAGAAGAGGATTTTAGCATCAGAGATGCAAGCCTGTGCAAAAGCCCTGCAATGGAAAGGAAAGTGGTGCTTGCAAACAACTGAAAGAAGGCAGCTTAGCCAAGCAACCTGACCAATGCAGGCAGGCTAGCCCACCTAGGGCTTTTCAGCCAGGCTGAGAAATGTTTTCTTTGTCCTAAGAGCAATATGGAGCTGTTGTAGGGTTTTGAGCAGGAGGGTTTAGGGAGGTGGTGGTGGGTGGCAGTGGGCGGGAGGTTGTTCTTTATTCAGGGGAATATTCCTAGTCACTGAAGACTTTTCAGGAAAGGTGGGGTATGGGCAACTACACTTGTTCTTGGAAAGAACCATCAGTCCCACGGCTCTCTCCAATCCACCTATAAAAACACATGCCACATGCAGTGCTTGCTAGCCGCATTCCACATATTTCAATTATGATCCATCAGTTGCTATTTGCAAAAAACATTACACAAATTGCACAAAGGATAAAGTTGTTATAGTCTAATTTACATTGGAACTTATCTTCGTTTCTAGGCAACACCATTGCACTGGATAATGATGATTCCCATTCCTGAGACCTTTTCACGATCTGGTAAGTGAAATGAGCGAGGGAACCAATTTCTGTTGTGTTTTAGGCCAGTATCACAGCCTATTACATCCAGCCTGGGAATAAAACTCATTTTTAATGCACCATTTGATAAGAACACTTAACCTTAGTATGTGTTGTAATTAGAGAGATAATTAGAACTTCACTAGAACCTCTTAAGATGAAGAACACATTTGAAATTCACCTAGAATGAAAATTGCATTATCTCAGATCATTCCAAGTTATTTTTCTTCCAGCTTTACCTTGTCTCTTCTCCCAACCCCAAAGCTTTTGCAGTCTAATGAATGTGAAAAGATAAGAATTTTATAGGAAGCACCTATCACAGAAGGCTCACAGCCTCAGCTAAAAATTCCTTTGTAGTTATTCGAAAAGGCAAAAAGAAAAAAAAGCCCCTTATTTTTGAAAACCAGCTTCAGAGGCCAACTGTGGAAAAGACCAACTGTGAGTCATGTACGCAGAGAGAGAGAGAGAGAGAAAAGCTGCTCTTGCATGAATCTACTCATAAAATGTTAATATATGCATAAGAAAATTGTGTTCCTTAATCTCTGAAGAAACACTTATCAACTAAGAACCTTTTAATTCTTTTCCTGTGCTTGATTTATTAGCTTATGAAATTATGTTAATCGCCTTCATGTTAATGGTTTGGGGGCTCAAATGACCTGATTTTAATAATGAAGTAATTTATGCAATAAATGCAATCAGCATCTATGAATCTCACTTAACAGAACATATTGGTGATTAGCCAATGCTAAAACAAGTGACTTGTCAGCATGGGGCAATGGATGTGCTTCTGCGGAGAAAACAGATCTTTTTCTATTTTAATAGGGTGTGGGGTGGGGGCTACTCGAGACATATGATCCCAGAGCAGCTCTTGGCTGCAAAAGCTCGGGAGGGAAGGGGAGACTGAATTAGAAATTCATTTTCAAACTATGAAATGAGCCTGATACTTCCGTCGTGTAAATCTGCGCAGGAGGCGTACCCATGACAAGGGACACTTGAACCTCTGCTGGAGTGGAATGATTTCCTGGAAGGAAATCGGGGGATACGGAAGAGTGCATGGAAGGTAGGGAGAGCCAACACTCTTCTTGGCACAGAGTAGGGCACCAGCAGTGGACAGAGCCTCAGAGGAGGTGGAGAGGATGCCTGGGAAGGAATTGAGAATTTCCAATCTTGCAAGAGAAAGATCTACACCCTTGAATAACCTGAGGAATGAATATTATTCAGCTTTGCCTTCTGAGAGTATTATGATGAATTACTTCTTTTTTTTAAGATCTTTTTACTTTATTCCATTCCTTACAGGTCTAAAGTTGAGAAACTACTAATTTAAGCCCATACTACACCTATCCCAGGGCAAAGACTCATTTTAACCATACTGGATAGATGAGATTTTCTCCTTTCTTTCTTTGAAGCTCATCCCAGTTTCTTCTCTTTCTCTTAACTTATTACATAAATATTCCTCCTAGGAATTCTGTCTCCTTCCCAAGTAAAATCCACTCAACTGTTCTCCTAGAAAGAAAGACAGGTGTGGCCACCACCCCCTTCTTTGGACCATGAAAACCCCGATGGGGGCTGTGCGGAGTGGGTTATTGTGCAGCCAGCCACACAGGCTACCAGTGGGTTGAGCAAATGTATACCACAGGCCCCATGAGACAGACTCGCCACATCCCTCATTCTTCTCCCTAAACACTGACTTTTCACAAGATTTTTTTTTTTTTTGATGTTCCAAATCACTGTGGGCCAGGTAAAAATATTGCTGCCTGGGGTACTCCATAGAATAGAATGCCGCCCTCTAAGAAAATTCTACATCAAATATGCTTTTGACACAACGTTCAGTGGGGAAACAAAGAGCAGAATATTAAATTTGCTAAACTCTAACCTATGACCTAGACAGAAAACATTGGCTTTTGAGTTGGAGTCCTTGGTCCATGACTCCACTCTACTTTATTACTTGTGGCAGTGGTTGAAGCACTTAACTCTTCGAGAATAATATTTATTTCTAGTTTTCTAAATTTTAATGAATGGGTATTAATGTTATGATAAAAATAATCAAGTGCATAGTTTAGAAAATATTTACAGACTATATCTTTCAATAATACGAATCTTTAGGAGAATTTTAATTTTTCATCGCAGGTAGAAATCGGCATTGTCTCAGCTACGTTAGTGAAGTGGGCCATCCCCACTCACGGCTCATCTGAAACCTAACCAAAACCTATTCCCTCTTTGGATTTGCATAAACTTGCAACTTGCATAAACTGTGCCATACCATAAAGTAAAATAACTTTAGGGGGGGTTAGTTAACAGTGCAATCTGCAATAAGAGCTGCTAATATGCACAGTTCCATAATTTTAAAAAGTACAGGTAGCTTGCATTTTGTGGCACCTGACAGTCTCAAATCTATACTCATAGAGTCAAGCCCAGCACAGAGTAGGTTCTGAATTAATATTTATCACCACCATCTCATTAAATCATCACTACTGAAAAGTCCCTACAAGTGTGGTCCCCATTTTGCAAATAGCAGTATCTGTCAAGCAACCTTTTCAAAACCTTCCCTGTGACTCTAAGCACACGATCTGATTCGTAGTCACCCAATAACTACTCTACAATCACATTTCCATCCAGCAGGATTCTCATCTAATATGGGTTCAACCTGTGAAACTACAAATAAATTAGAAAAATTTCATGGGCGCTGTCTCCTTGCAAATGAGATAAGTCCTGAACTTATTTAAGCCATCTCTCCTCATTCAAAATCTTAAGGAATGCTTTTTCTTTACCTAGGAAACATTGTAAAAGAAAGAAAACAATAATTCATTTTCCTAATATCAGTGTGAAAACTAGAGATCTCAGCTAAGCCACCCTTGAATGTTAAGCACCAACCTCCAGGAGCCATTGCAATACAGCTATTGCTGTTGAGTTTTTATGGAATCACACAGCTTTTAATATTTTTTCCTAAATCCTTAGCACTGTTACTTCGGGCACAGTTGGGGTTCTCAAATCCATAAGGGCACTTTCTTTCATTGTTGTGGCAAAGCCCCTGTATTAGTCAGGGCTCTCTAGAGAAACAGAACCAACAGGAGATACCTATAAATATGACATTTATAAAGGTGTCTTATGCAACCAATGGAACACAAGAGTCCCAAGTCCATGGGGCAGTCTGTGAGGGTGGCCACTCCGATGAAGTGTCTCAACAAACTCCACAGGAGAAGTTGGCTGGCTGAAGAAGCAGTGCAAATCCTCCCTTCTTCCTTAGAAGGCTTCAACTAATTGTATCAAATCCAACTGATTCAATTCCCTCTTTTGTGGGAGACACACCCTTAGTGTGTTATGAATGGAATAATCCACAGCCTCAGTCAACTGACTGATGATTTAATACCCCAGCCTTCCCATTGAGCAACCAGCCATGAAATATCCTTGCAGCAATGGTTAGGCCAGTGCTTGCCTGACCAGACAACCGGGGACCACCCCAGGCCAAACTGACACCTGAACCCAACCATCACAGACCCTAACCTGTAAACAGGAAGAAAAAAAGCAATGGTTATAATTGTTGTTGGGTTAGAAAGGGCCACCCCCTTACCTCCCCTTTCTGAGTGCCTGTTGCTGTATAACCCTTCTGTTTGTTTTAGAAGCTAGTCTCTTTCGTTTTTCTTGCAACATCCTCTCTTTTCTGCCACTCACCCTGCCTTCCACCCTTCAAGGGACATGGGTCAGCTTATAGCTTCTTCAACTAGGTTGAGAGGCTGCTTAAGTGATTCTTTGGGTGGGAGAAACAGATGCTGCCTGTCACCCTGTGGCATTGAGATACCCACGTGTCACATGGTGTTGCATGTCCTGCTGCTCTGACGGACCTATGAACCAATTTGTTCTTTTGTTCTCAGAGTGACTCTGCTCTGGGAACTCAGGAGCTCCTTACACCTTCTGACTTACACGGTTCGAAGATGTTCTTTCTTCTGTGCTGTTAATTAAAGCGCTTGTTTTATCACTCTCTGCTGCTAGGTAATTTAAATCAGTCATTATATTAACAGAAATAAATTAAAATTAATTTTAAAATGAAAAAAAGTTTTTACATTTAGTCTCCTTGTTTCTTAGAGGAATATTTCAAACTCATTCCTGCTCAGACCAGTGAGTCGATGCAAAGTCCCTCCTGAGCATGAGCTTTACTTTTTCTCTTACCGTACTCTTTTTGGCAGTGCAAAAACTCTTCCCTGTTTTGTATTTAAACTCATTTTATGAAACGAATGGGTAACAGAAAAGAGACTTCCTATTGCTAAAATAACTATTCTTGGGTTTAATAAATATACTTTTCCACAAATGGCCAGATAGATTATTTTTAAAATCTCAATGTCTTTATGTAATGCCGAACCACTGCTCTGTGGTTGAAAACGTGCATCATGGAGCCAGAATGGCTTGAATGTGAATACTGTTCTCTTGTAATAGCTGTGTGATCTTTGGGCAATGACTTAACCTCTCTGGGGCCTGCTTTTCTCATCTGTAAACTGGGGCTAATAATAATACCAATGTCTGATTTGTAGCAAAGGCTAAATGAATTTATACATATATAGCACTTGGAACAAGGCCTCACAGATAGTAAGTGCTCAATTACTGTTATTTGTTATTAATCCATTAAGTATTAGCCCAATAATTATAATCTCATCAATGAAACCCCACTCACTGACCATGCCTATAGAACAGATTCTGCGAATCTCCAGGCAGGATCACAAAGAAAGAAAATGTTTTGCATCTCACTTTCTTTCTAAACACTTTTCCTTTTACCACTCAAAAGTTCTTTTGATTCAGCACTATCTTGAAAAGATTGTCCAAGGGATTATATGTTTTAAATATGTAGTTGGAGTCAGCCAGATAAGCATTTGACTCTTAATGTTTAGTCCTTATTAACAACTTTGGTTTGAGTCCTCTCTCCCAGAAACTAGTCAATGTGGGTGGCTCTCCTCAGCTGCTCTACAGAAACAAAAAACCATTACAGGCAAAGGAAATTAAGATATTTGCCTTTTTTTTGGTATGCTGTATGGCAGGGTCACATTTCATTCTTTTTCCATATGAGTATCCATTATTGCAGCACAGATATTTGCCTTTTCCCTGCAAGACTACCTCGTCCCACATATAAGATGCAGATTGCTGCCATTGCACTAAACTTTGGGGAAATTAAGATATGGCTTGTGGAAGGAATTAAAATTTATTCATCCAAAGCAGTTTTGCAATGTTCTGGGTGGGGGGTGGAGGGGGAGAGTGGGGGGAAAGGTCACTGTTTCTCTTACTTCCACCCCATCAAGATTGTTCTCCAACCTGACATTTCTTAATCTGAGTTTATTTTCCAAGTCATTAATTTGATTTCTCAATGTTTGCAGCCTTTAATATTCTTCACTAAAACAGTATCATGAACGTCAATCATCATTTCCACTTCTTCCTTATTTTTCTCTTTCCTCCTGCCATCTTGTTTCTCTTTTTTATCCTTTTTCCATCACTGTCTTTGAAGAGTATGTGACCTTTCTTTGCAGCAACTCAAGCTAATCCAACTTAATGAGTCAATTTTGAGTCTCCCAAGGGAGACAAATGGAAAAGAAGGCAGGCCTATTTCCTAGATTGTGAAAGACAAAAGAATAGCAAGAGTTAAGCATATTTTTATCTTTGCAGCATTTCTCCTGAAAAACAACAAATCAGGCTACCAACCAAACACATATTACAAACGAAAAGCAGATGTCCTAAGTGTATTATGCTATACCAACTGACAGCAGCCTACTATCCCAACTTCTTTTTTAGCTGTCTTCAGAGCTTTAAAGCTGAATCATGGAGATTATTTATCTTTCAGCACTGTACATGCTCTGCTTTGGTTATAAATATAAAGGATTTCTCTTTGCCTCTATTTGAGGCAAATCAGATCTCCCAAAATACTACAATCCCTACATGAACCAGGATTTAAATTTAGAGACAAGAAAAATAAAATAAGAAAATGAGAATTCCAGGAACTTTAATGACCCATTGTCTGAAACATAAGTTAAGCTAGTTCAAGAGAATGTGCTTGTCTAAATAGTACAACTTAATAAGTTGATTGCCCAGAGTTTTAATGGAGGCATATGTGCACGTTTGTTTAATTATGGCAGGACACGTGTAAAACTTTGGTCACCTAACAAAGAATAGGCTTGCTTGGATTTTCTTTAGGACACTTTTGACCCTTAAATTGCTCATAATTCTACACTATTCTTACTGTCTGGTTTCAGGGACGCTCTGAATATCAAATGCTTAGTTACTTGGTGACTTCTCCTTGAAGACCATTCTTAAGCCTTTCCATGCTTTCCAGGACAGGATTCCTGTTTTCCTCTGGAACTGAAGGAAATATCCTGAGGCTTGATCACTATTTGTCAGCCATTCACAAATTCCTTTTCCTTAGAGAACTTTTCATGAGCATTAATGCCATAAGTTTAGGTATTTCTTCTTGGGTATTAACCAGTATATTTAAAAGATCTGGGTAGATGTACAAAAGTAGGTTATAAAAAAAAAAGTGGGTCATGTTACAAATTATCTTTCATAAATTTTTTGTTGTTTTTTTTAATGCAGTTTTAAAAATTTTCTTTAAAAACAAAATTGTTTAGATAGTTAGGTTTCCAGGTCTAGGTCTGCCTCTGGCACTTTACCTAAACATTAAGGCAGTTGAATTGGAGTATTAATAATAACAGTACAATTTCCCTTTGCATCTAGGTGAAAAGCCATTGAAAGAGTCCTAACAGGGATTCTGGAAGCAGAGTGAAAAAGAGGCTTTTGCAACAGTCCTAGTTTCCTGAATTTAAACTAATGTCCTTTATATTTCTCTCCTGTCCCTTTGTCATTTTTAAGGGTTTTCCCCTCACCCTCTCCTACTCAGGAGCAGAGGATTTTTCTCTTTTGGTTTCCCTCCCACCTCTCCCCAAGGGCTTTCTCCTCCCTTGCATGCCCCCCTCCCCACCCCAACCCCCAGACAGAGACAGGGCCCTCCAGGAGCGCCCCCAGCAGCCAGCCCCAAGGGCCAGGACAACAAGATCAAAAGAGATCCTCCCACACGACATTCCTGAACAGGAAGGTTCCCTGTCTGCTGAGTGGGTCTTAGTGACCACTGTTAGAAAGAACAACCACTAACACTGTACAATAACTTAGCATTTACCAGACACGTGCACACCCACCACTACGTTTAACACCGCAGTTAACCTGCCTCGTAGGTCTGATTTCTGTCCTCCTGCTACAGGGAAGGTCACTGAAGCTCAGAGAGGTTAACTGATTAAGCAAGAGCGCATGGGATTCAAAAGTCCTTTTCCTTACAATACCAACTCAGTCTTTCATCTGTAATTGTACTTAGAAGTACAGACAGACAACTTCTTTTCACTGTGATTAATCAACTTGCCTTTGTAAGTCTAATTTAAGTGAAACAAAGTGACTGAAACTTACTGTTTTTCCTTTCTTAAAAAAACCCCTGCATTTTCAAGCTTATTTTATTCTGTTTTAATCATTTAAATGTTAAGGGCGTGAAAATTTGAAAAGCTTACTTAACAGTATATAAAATAAGGACTCAAAGAATGACTGAGCATTAGAAATCTTATCAGCAAAACTTATTCCATTAATAAATTAAGCATAAAAATATAGGATGCGATCAATAAATGACAAAAGACTACCTGATACAATTGATACGCAGTCATAGGAAAATTTCCAAGTAAAATAAGAATAGAAGGAAATTCCTAAACGAGATAATTTATTGGAAACCAACAAAGAATAAAATGCTAAAGAAATTTCTGTTAATATCAGAAACAAGACAGATTTTACCACTGTTACCACTATGATTTTAAAAGTAGAACTGGTAAGGGTGTAGCAACAGAGAAGAGAGAGTCACACAGAGATGGACCAAAGAAATCTGCAGAGGGGTTCCCCTAAGATCCTGGGCCTTGAACTGGAAATAACATGTACTGGGCTTGACTTTGTGAAGCCTGCTGCTGGGAGGCTGAGAACAGAGCAGAGTCATTAGAGATCACAGAGTTTGGAGACATCAGGATTCTGGCCCAGCCAGAGGGGAGAATCCTCACTGAAAACATAAGGAACTAGGTTGAGACCACAGAAAAGCCACACCGTATGAGTAAAAATCATTTCCTTGAGTAAGGGTCATATTCTAGGACTGTAGACCACATAATCAATAGTCCCTACAATGTACCATCTACAATGTCTAGCATGCAATCAAAAATTACTAGACCTGCAAAGATGCAGAAAATACGATCTATAATCAAGAAAAAAACAAATCAAAACTGACCCTGAAATGATGCAGATGTTGAGATTAGCAGACTAGCATTTAAAAATACCTATTTTTAACATGCTAAAGGATGTGAAATAAAACATGAACACAAGTGAAGTAAGAGATGGGGAATCTCAGCCAAAATATAAAAACCACAAAAAAGATCCAAATGGAAATACTAGAGCTGAAAAAATCAAATCTTTAATAAAAGATTCCTTGGGTTTAACAGCAGGTTGGATAATATAGTAGAAATTGTTGGTGACCTTGGAGACAGCTCAATAGAAATTTTCCAAACTGAAAAAAAAGGAGAAAGAAAACTTAAATAAAAACAAACACAACCTCAGTGATCTGTGAAACTATGAAAAATGGTCTAATGTGTTATAATTGGAGTTACATAAGGTGAGGAGTGAAAATAGGCAAAGATTTAAGAAATTGTAGCTGGGGTTTTCCAAAATTGATGAAAAATATCAATCATCAAGAAAATCATACATCATAATCAAACTGCTGAAAACCAAGATAATGATAACATTGTAAAAGTTTTTAGAGAGAGAAAAGAGATACATTATATAGCAGAGAACAAAGATAATATTGATGGATGATCATTCATGAGAAATGATAAAGGTTAGAAATAATGGCATTCTCATCTCTGTGACTGTGAGTATAAGTAAATTTCCTTTTCTTATAAGGACAACAGTCATATTAGATTAGGACTCAGCCTAATCCATTTTGGCCTCATTTTCACTTAACTAATTCCATCTGCAATGGCCCTATTTCAAAAAAAGATCACATTCATGCAACTAGGCGTTAGGACTTGAACATGTGTCAATTGAATGTATACAATTCAACCCATCAGAGTTGCCCATAGGATCAGCCATTCCACTACTAGATATTTACCCAAAAGAAAAGAAAATGTATATCCATGTTAAGACTTATACACAAATATTCATGGAAGACAAAACATGGACACAATCCAAATGCCCATCAGTAGGTGAATGCATAAATAAATAAATAGGCTATTTCTCAGCAATAGAAAGGAATGAACTATTGCTACATGCAACAACATGGATAAATTTCAAAATTCATTTTGTGAGTGAAAGAAGCCAGATAAAAGAGTATATATATATATGAATCCATTACCATAAAATTCTAGAAAATGCAAACCAATCTACAGTGACAGAAAGCAGATCGGTGGCTGCATGGGGATAGAAAGAAGGAGGAGATGTAGGGGAAGAGATTACAAAGGAGTATACAGGAAACTTTGGGAGTAATGGATATGTTTATTATCTTGATGATGGTAATGGTTTTACAAGTATATGAATGAAAAAAATCAAATTTTACACTTTAAATACATGTAGCTTATTGTATGTAAATTATATTTCAATAAAGCTATTTTTAAAAAGTCAATAGAGAAGATAAAATAGAATACATGTTTTATTAACCCAAAAGAAAGCAGGAAGGTGAAATAAAAACTAAACATGAACATATGGAATAAAAATAAATAATAGGGGGAACAAATGTTAAAATAAATTTAGTTTGAAATGTTAGTGATCAATGAAGGCGAGGGGTAAGGAGTATGGTATGTATAATCTTTTTATTTCTGTTTTCATTTTATTTCTTTTTCTGTTGTCTTTTTATTTCTTTTTCTGAATTGATGCAAATGTTCTAAGAAATGATGAATATGCAACTAAGTGATGATATTGTGAATTACTGATTATATATGTAGAACAGAATGATCACATATTAATGTTTTAGTTCGTTTGTTAAATTTTTTTAATTAATAAATAAATAAATTTAAAAAAACAAACTAAACATGACTACTAATCAAACACACTATTAAGAAAATGTAAGTCACAAACTGGGAGAAAAAATTTTCAATACATGTATATGACAAGGGAGTTAAATCCAGACTAGATAAAAACTACAAATCATTTTGTTTAAAGATAACCTATTTTTTTATTAGAGAATGTAAAGTTCCCATAACCCCCCCCCCTTATTACTTAATTCCTGGCATTGATGTGCTACATTTGTTACAACTGATGAAAGAATATTATGATTGTACAATACATTTTTAAAGTGGACAAAATACTTAAATTAACACTGCACTAAAGATGGCAAGAATGGCTAAGAAGCAGATGAAAGGGTATTCAATATCCCTAGTCAACAGGAAATTAAAACCATGAGATACTATCACTAGCCAAAAGAATGAAAGAGGACCCTTACCTTGTACCCCACACAAAAATTAACTCAAAGTGGATCAAACATCTAAATATAAGAACTAGCACCATAAAGCTTTCTAGAAGAAAATGTAGGGAAACATCCTCAAGACCTAGGAATAGGAGGTAGCTTCCTAAACTTTACACCCAAAGCACAAGCAACAAAAGAAAAAAACAGATAAATGGGAACTTCTCAAAATCAAATGCTTCTACACCTCAAAAGACTGTCAAAAAGGTGAAGAGGTAGCCAACTCAATGGGAGAAAATTTTTGGAAATCACACATTGGACAAAGGTTTGATATTCTGTATACATATAGAAATCATACAACTCTACAAGAAAAGAACAAACAACCCAATTATAAAATGGACTAAATATATGAATAGGCATTTTTCTAAATAGCAAATACAGATGGCTCAGATCACATGAAGACGGTGGTGTGACGGTGGCTCAGCAGCAGAATTCTTGCCTGCCATGCCGGAGACCCGGGTTCGATACCCGGTGTCTGCCCATGCAAAAAAAAAAAAAAAAAAAGGCTAGAAGCACATGAAGAGATGTTCATTTTCATTAGCTATAAGGGAAATGCAGATCAATACTACCATGAGATACCACCTCACACCTATAAGAATGGCTGCTATTAAACAAACAGGAAATGACAAATATTAGAGAGGATGTAGAGAAATTGCAACATTTATGCATTGCTGGTGGGAATGTACAATGGTGCAGCCGCTATGGAACACAATTGGCGGTTCCTTAGTAAACTAATATGGAGTTGCCCTATAACCCAGCAATAGCACTACTTGGAACTTACCCAGAAGAGCTGAAAACAGTGACACAAAAAGACATTTGCACACTGATGTTCATAGCAGCATTATTCACAATCGCCAAAAGACAGAAACAATCCAAATGCCCATCATCAGATGAGTGGATCAACAAAATGTGGTATATACATACGATGGAATATTATGCAACAGTAAGATGAAATGATATCCCGAACCACATGACAAGATGGATGAGCCTTGAGGACATAACGCTGAGTGAAAGGAGCCAGACACAAAAGGATAGATACTGTATGATTCCACTTTTATGACCATGATAAAGGTATAATCAGAGGCTTATAATACAGAATATAGGGGACTTAGAGATACATAGAAACTAGAGATGGGTGAACAGTTAGCTAATGAGGTTGAACTTCAATGTAAGGAAATAGATAGAAGTGAAGGTGGTTCTCTAGTGGGTCTAGAAGTAATATTACCATATTGAAGGTGATCATGAATGAAAGGGATTTTATTGACCTATATGTCCCACTGATTAACACTAGAAATGTAAATAAATTCTTGCAAGAATTACATCAAAGGTATGATTCATGTACAGTGTTTAACTCCAGGTTACAGGGGCAAAACTGCTATTGGATGCTATGGGCTATGTTTAACAGGAAAACATCAGCATTACCACAGCCAACACCAGGGGTAAATAATGGGGGAAGGGACAAGAGTTAAGGGGAGGTTTAGATTTCCTATTTGGTGAGGGTGTGTTTATTGTTTATATTTCTCTCGGGAACAATGAAATTATCTAGAACTGAGAGTGGTGATGGACTGTGGACTTTGGGCATTATACATGATGGTTAATGAATGCAGGTGGCTGAAGGACACAGCGACTGAGAAGTAGAACAGTGAACAATGGTGTATACATATGATCAATTATTGTGCTGCTACAAAAAAGAATAAAGTCATGAGGCATGCAACATTGTGAATGAAACTGTAGGACACTGGTGAGGCAAAATAAGCCAAAAAATGAAAGAACAATTATTGTATGGTCTTCTTTAGAAAATGCTTATAAGAAAACAGGGGCCTAGATTGTAAGCTCTTATAAGAGTGCTCAGTGGCAGAGTTCTCACCTGTCATGTAGGAGACCCGGTTTCAATTCCCAGAGCCTGCCCATGCCAAAAAAAAAAAAAAAGTAATGGCAGAGTCCCTTGAGAGATGGGAGAAAAAATAAGGAACTATAAAACTTTACCATTAGGGAACTCCCTGATACTGTGTCAAACTTTAGGGACACCCAAAGCAATAGACCATGCCCTTGCTTTTGAGGTTTACTCTTGTGAAGCTTATGCAGGTAGTAAAAAAACTTAGCCAACCTATAGGTATGCCTAAGAGTTACTTCTGGTGGATCTCTTGTTGCTCAGATGTGGCCTCACTTTCTCTAAGCCCAATTCTGTAAGTGAAATCATTGCCCTCCCTGCTATGTGGGACATGATATTCAGGGGTGGAAATCTTCCTGGCAGCACAGAAGATGACTTCCAGGGATGACTCTGGCCCTGGCACCATGGGATCAACAATTCTATCCTGACCAAAAGGGGGAAAAGAAGTGTAACTAATAAAGTATCAGTGGCTGAGAGAGTTCAAATAGAGTCAAGAGGCTACTCTGGAGGTCACTCTTACATAAGCTTCTGTCAGACATTGCTACCTATGACAACCAAAACCATTCCAGCCAATCTTAAAGAACACTTAGAACAATATATGATATTCTACAAAGGTTCCATGTACTAGAGTAACTTTCCAGAAACCTATAACCTCCAGATAGGTCCCTGGACCAGATAAGTCCTGAAACCTAGAGGGCCCAGCCTCTCCAGAGTTATCAGCTAGTTCTATCTCCCTACCCCATATTATTGACAGCCCCTTCCAACATGAATACCCCTAAAGAGTGGGATAGAAAGATCAAAGGTGATGGTGGAGTTATACAGAGAAGGTAGGGTTTAATAAATGAATATGATTGCTGGATCATTAAATTGCTATTTCTGTTCATCTCCGGGATCTTAGAGCAGCTAGAAGTAAAACCCAAAAATTATGGAATTGTAACCCATACCAAACTCTGAAATCTGTTCTACAACTAATTGTTGTGCTGTGCTCTGAAATGTATTGCTTTTTTGTATATATGTTACTTCTCCCAAAAAAGAAAAAAAAATGTCGATTGTGATGATAAAAAAAATATTTATTCCTTCTAACCTCCTATATTCTGGAGTAGCTAGAAGGAAAAATCTGAGATGATGGTATAGTAGTCCATGACAAACTCTGGGATCTGTCCTGTAACTAATTGTTGAAGAGTGCTTTGAAAACAATTGCTTTCTTCTTTCTCTGAGATACTATTTCATTTCCACTGAAATGGTTACAATTAAAAAGACTAACAACGTCAAATGTTGGCAAGAATGTGGAGCAGTTGGCATTGTCATACGTTTATGGAATATAAAATGGCAGAACTACTTTGGAAAAAATTTGCTAGTGTCTTCTACAGTTAAAAATGCATCTTCCCTAAGGCACAGTAATTCTATCCTAGGTATTTAATTACCCAAGAAAATAAAAATACATTTCCAAAGAAAGATTTATACAAGAATGCTCATAGATGCTTTATTTAAAATAATCCTGTATTGGGCGGCTGCCGTGGCTCAGCAGGCAGAGCTCCGACCTGCCGTGCTGGAGGTCTGGAGTTCGATCCCTGGTGCCTCCTGCCCATATGCAAATTAAAATAATAATAATAATAATAATCCTGTATTGGAAACAACCCTAAAGCCCATCAACAGACGAGTGGATACATCAATTGTGGTATATTCATTCAATGAATACTATTAAACAATAGAATGAAAAGAACTATGGAAACATGCAACAATATGGTTAAATCTCAAGACCATTATGTTTTATTAAAGAAGTTAGAAACAAAAGAGTGTATACTATATGATTTCATTTAAATGACATTTAAGAACAGACAAAAATAACCTACTGTGATAGAATAGTGTTTGCCTCTTGAAGAGGGGGTCGATTGCAGCAAACACAAGGAAACTTTCAAGAGTGACGAAAATGTAAAGTTTGTATATTGTTTACACAGGTGTGTGTATCTGACAAAAGTCTTTGGACTAACTCCTAATATCTGTACCCTTCTCACTCTATAAATTTTGCCTAAATTAAAAATGAAATTTCAGAAAATCGTAATGAGCATAGCCATGAACAAATTAGCAAATTCAAAGTAGGAACTTATTCTAAATGCCACACGAAAGGATAAGAGTTAAAAAACATGAAATAAATATTTAGGTAAACAATGGATCTAGAAATAATAAAATCCTTTTCATAGGATTTCTAAAGGAAATGAATAAAGAGATCAAAGGAGTAGGCCACTATTTCAGAAAATAAGAGAGAACTTTTTCCCAGATTTGAAGAAAAAGATGAGTTCTTAGTCTGAAAACAGACATAGAATGATGAAAAAGGCAAAATAATAAACTGTGGCTAAATTTCAAAGAAAATCCCAAGAACTTCTAGAAAGAAACAGATAGCCTACAAAAGAATAAGAAACAGATTAAATTAGACACTGGATGAAAGAATCTAATAGAGGAGTACTTTCAAAGTTGTGGAGGAAAAAAACTTTGAATCAAGAATTCTATACCCAGCCTAATTATTACTGAAGTGTGAAGGTGAAATAAAGACATTCATGAGGATATCACTGAATATTTTTTTTTTAAGTTAAAAATGAGAAACAACTTAGGGAATCAATAGGGGAAAGAGAAATGAAGTATGGCATATTCAAATAATAGTGTACTAAATAGTAAGTAGTTAAGTGAAAGAACTACATCTACTTGTAGCTATACTGATAAATCTTATGAACAATGTTGAATATAAAAAGCACGTTGAAAAAGAACATTACAGTATGACACTATGTGTATACACTGAAATTATCCTTTTCATCACCATCATCACAGCAAACATTTATATGTGCCAGGCACTGTTTTAAGCTTTTCATATTTTAACTTATTTAGTTTGTACAAAAACCCTATGAAAGTATTATTATCATCATCATTTTACGAATTAGAGGACCAAGGTTCAGAGAGGTTCAGGTTAAGTAATTTGCCCCAGGTCACAAAGCTAGAAATTAACGGAGCTGAAACATGAACTCAGACAAACTCAGAGACTGTACTCTAAGCTGCTTCACACAAAGACACTAAGTATTCTTTACGAATTCTTCTTACATCGTGAAAGTATGAAAACGTACAGGAAGGATGTATGCCTACTTCAGGATCGTGGCTATCTCTGGGAGGGGAGGAAAGGAATTGGATAAAAGAGAGATGCTAATTCTATGTGCAATATTTTATCTTGTTAACAAAATCAAAAGCTAGTGTGGCAAAATATTATTTTGTCCAATCAGGATGCTGGGTGTATGGTGTGCCTATAATATTACCTTCCGTGATTTCAGCATTTGTAAAACATCTTAAATTAAAATAAGTAAAATGTCTCTCTAACCTTGGCTGTGTCCTTATAGTGAGACTTATGTCAGAGATCAGTGAATAATGTCATTGTTTAAAAAGACCCTATAAAAGAGAAACGCAAGTTTCGTGGCCCATGATTTCTGAAAGTAAAGAGGCATAATTCCATCACCACTTCACACTGTAAAATATCACCTTCATCTCTTTTTAAGATGGCAATTTCCTAATTTGTTAGGTTTATCCCAGAATCATAAATCTTATTGGCCAATATTTCATTAAATGAATTGGGGAGGGCATTTTCTGCACTGTCCTGTGTTCCCATTTTTGCTGTCACTGGCTTTTGGAATTTGGGCATCTGATTGGCTCATTCAACTGAGGAACTTCAGCCTGGCTCAGTAGGTGATTGACTCTTACACTTTAAATGCCAAGAGCTTCCCAAGGGAATCGATAATATTGTTTAAAATGCCTCTCTATTGTTATCCTTAAATTCCATTCAATCAGACCTACCAGAGGGACCATTTTCTTAATATTTCCCTTTTCTACATTTTTCACATTGGGGGTGACATTTAAAAAATTGGCTGCATAATTAGTGCTCTGACTTTACCTCACCAATTAGTATGCACTGAGTTCTCAGAGGGTTAGTGGTAAGTAAGGCTAGTGATATCTGATTCCTTTCACAAATTTAGCATTTTCTGTTAAACACGGGGGGGCTCTATTCAAGGCAGGGGTGACTTTTGTAGTTAGTACAAAAAGACCTGAAATTCACATAAATAACCATAATAAAAACTAGAATATGAAAAATGCTTAAAGAGACATACAAATGAAGGGCTGTGGGAATTCGAAGAGGGGAAAACATTCCTGGAGGTGAAAGGAGAGGGTATGTTACCAGGAAGCCTTCTTATTGATAATAATGCTTCAGTGAGGCTTCAGTAGCTGGCAGTGGGAGGAAGCCATGGGGACATTTCTGGAGAAGCATGGGTGGGCTTGGCTGAGATCTCTGAAGTGCGAAGACCCAAGTTAGAATCAGGCTGAACCAGAATGTAAGGGTGGAAGAGTATTGTGTGAATGTTTTCGGTTCCAAGTGGCTGAAATATCAATTCTAACTAGTTTTAAATGAGGAATGTTCTCATGCTGCTTTAGTGGCGTGGTAACCCCATTTTTAAGGACCCAGTTCTTTCCAGGTCTCTGCTCGGCCAACTTGGGGATGACTTACTTCCAGGGGCACAGTTAAATATGAAAACAACCAGAGGAAGGAATCGGACTTTGCCTTTTCCTGCAACTCTGTCAAGAACAAAGAAGGAGACTTCTCCAGAGGCCTCCAGATGTACTTCTCCTCATTGGCCAGACTGAATTACTTGCACATTCCTGAACCAATCACTGGCCAGGGATCTGTTCATTTTTAGACCGATCAGGGCCTCCCTTCTCCCATGAGCTACATTTCCATGTGTGGGATAAGTAGGTATCTGAACAAAATAATGACTCCCTTAGGATCAAAAAAAGGAGGTAGGGAGATGTATGCTGGACAACAACCACTAATATCCAAAAAGGGATCAACAATTGTCACATACCTTTTCTATACAGGTAAAGTTTTGCTCTATTTTGGAGGTTATTTAACACGTGTGGATCCAGATAACGAAGAGCCTTACAAGGGACCAGGCTAAGGTGTCTGGACTTTCATTCACATAAATGAAGAGACATGCAGAATTTTGAGCAGGGAAACTATATAATCAGAGTCTAGTACTTAGAGGCTTAGAAGCAGGAACTCATGGAAATGGAGAGACTGCATATATATCCAAAAGTAGTAAGACTACTTGACAAAACAGGTTGTTGCATTTTCACTCACTTTCCTTACTTTTCATTTCTAGCAGCATTTCCTCCCTTTATTCTTCTGTCTGGTCTTTAGTTTATTCAAACGTACAAGCTAAACTTTACCACCCTAAGAAGCAAATCTGAGGTGCAAACAGACAGAATAGAGATAAATAATCAATCAGAGTCTTAAATGGCACTCAGATTGGCCCTGTTTAAAAGCAATAGTGACCTCCATTCTGGGTCTCTGGGACAGGTTCCCTTCACTGGGATTCTGGATCTCAGATTCTTCTTGTGTCTGTTTCATAGGTTGTTTAGTTTCTCTAAGTTGAGCTGCCCATCTCTTTATACTTTCCGAGCTCAGTTCCTCTAGCTCTGTCATCCCAGTTTTTTATTATCCCCTTCTTCTGCTCTTGCTGTTTAGACTTTCCCAGGCATGTCCTGTGGCCCTTCCATGTACCTTCTGAGTGGGGTTTCTTTCCTCCCTCTCATTTTCATTTGGATTTTGTCAATATGTCATCCAGCCACCTCATACAGACCTTGGCTTCTATGTACCAGAGAAAGTGAGATCACTGAAATTTATTGTCATTTCTTAATCAAATCTCAGAACTCATCTTTGGGAGTCAACATTGTTATCTTTTACCACCAGACTTTAAAAGGGCCCAGAATATCACAAAATTAAATTTAGAATTTAGGCCATTAAATGTGCTCAAATATTGACAGACAGAAAAAGCCTCTGGGAATCATGCAAACTCATCTCTGAGGTGGTGAGTAACTGTTTATATTGAGTACATATGACTTTCTTATTTGCAATCAGAGGTTTGCCAATCACAGAGCCACCCGAGAGGTCCCTTCTCTGTCACTTTCTGTTTTCCCCAGCAGCTAGGCCAGTTCAGCCTGGGACTTAGCCTGTGGTGGCCTCTACAAAGGAGAAAAGGAGAGGGAGTGGAAGTCAACTCCAGGCTCCAGCCGAGCCCTTAGTACTCCTTTTCTCATTTCCGCTAAGCAATCTCACTAGCACAGTTGCTAGGATGAGGAGAAGGCTCTTGGTGTCCCCAGGCTGGGCAAACTCAGGTGGAGCAGAAATGCCTGCTGGCCTGGGAAGGAGAAGCAGGGAAGCCAAACTGAAAGGCAATGAAATAAAAGCTTAACTAGGGCCCTGGGAGATTTTTTCTGGTTAAGGTGTGGCTTCAGGATTTGCATATGTAAGACAACCCCCAACCCTCTGCTCCTTTCAAAGGGCTCCACAGTCTGCCCAGAGCCCAGCAGCTTTGGAGCAGGATGTATTCCCAGCAGGTGAGGATATGGGGGAAGAGAATCCACTCAGATCCAGTCCCATGGGCAATGTATTCCAGCTATCCCAAATTGAAATCTTGGATACATTTTCCCCAAAAGAAAGATTCCACATAGGAAAGACTGGTCTAGAAAGGGAAACCCAGAGAGTCAAATCTACTGTCCCAACCAACACAGCACATTAGTATGCAGACCCAAGATGAGAACTCAGAATCCCAATTTCCAAACCAGTGTTTCTTTGTGAATATGCAGCTATGAGTAAACTGGTCTTCCCAGAGCTGACCTAGAACCCAAAACACTTCTGATGACATAATTTATGTGGGAGGAAAAAGAACATGGAATTTCAGATGATCCACTCTGCTAATATTATTAATATAGGGACATCCTGTACTGGACTTGAAGCTTTCTTTGTCATTTTCCTCCAAATGGCATGGCTTCTTAGTATTGAGCAAACGTTGAGTCTGCCTATGTCGTGGGTTTCGTCAGTAGGAACTAAAAATATGCCAGCTTTCTTATCATCAATAATAGCTTTTTTAATTAACCTACTGATAGAGTCAACAGCATAGTACACTGTTCAGTTTGCTCTCCAGCCACTACAGAATCAAGATTCTCTTTGGAAGTACAGAACACTTGCCTGGGGTTGTTTTGTTTTCCTAAAAGAAAACACACACACACACACACACAACCAAAAACTCACCACCAGAGTAAATTTGACTTAATTGCAAAAACATCCTTCTGATTGTATTGCCCAGAATAACAGCCCTTCCTTAATAACTTTAATTATATCAACCACTGGTTATAAAAGTGTACCTTTTGTCCTGACTTGCTCTATTCTGGCAAACTTCTAGCTATGGAACCTGCGATCAGCGAAGTGGCCTCCTTAGCTTTTCATTAGATGGGATGCAGGGCTTCATGTGTCATATTTCACATCCCCCAGCCAGTCTGTCGTGGCTGAAGTCAATCTTCCGGGATCAGTCTTTATGATATGCCTGACATACAGGATGAAGAATAAATAAAAACAGGATCTTGATTTTAGAGGAACTCATCTTCAGAAAGTAACAAAATTGAGGATATTGTGTTACATCTTTAAGATGAAGTACAGGTTTCCCAATGGAACCCAAATCCTTCATTCCAAAAGGTTGACCAGGATGGTATAGTTAGTGTAAAAAAAAAAGAAAGAAAAGAAAGGAGGGTGGGAGCAAGGGAGGAAAGAGAAGAAAAGAAAGGAATAAAAGGAAAAGGAAAAGAAATAATGCAGCTCTTAAATTTAAGGCACCAAAAACATCCAATACAAGTCTCTTCTCTGGCTCTGTGCCCACAGCATTTTCATCTAATAATGAAGAAAATATATATATTTTTTCTGTACTGCAGGCTAGTGTGTCTATTTTTGTTCTAGGGTGGTGATCAAGGGCCATGTTGGACTGAGTTATAATGAGGAACCCCTTAAAAGAATTGCTGTAGCTGTGCTGCTGCCAGGTGAGGACGGTGTCATGTGGGATGCCATGTATTCAGTGGCCGATTGCACAAGAAATGGTGATGTTGTTCTGGGCGGTTTTGCCTCCTTACACATCACCCTAGCTCGCTTTCCCCACTGCTTTGCGAAGCTGCACGTTCTCTTCTTTGGAAGTCACTCAGCAGTCTCAGAGGCCCTCCCATTCACTGGCTCTACTCCACACACTCTTCATGGAGCTCTGGGGTGAACATTCTCCCCCGAGCTCTCGGGCCAGGCCGTGGTTGGCGCTCACTTTTACAGGAGAGTGGGGAGAAGGCGGAGGGGCGAGCTTCCGGCATCTGGCCACCATCTGTAGAGGGATGATTACTGGGTGTGTGGGCCTGCCCACTGCCCACCCTTCCTGTCGTGATGATGGACACCCCCTACCCACACACCACAAGAATTCCCCACACACTCAGCTTGAAAGTTTGAGCCTGGCAGAGGCCTCCCAACCAGCGGCTACAGCTGCCCAATGGAATGCTGACGAACGAAAGTTTCACTTCTCAACCCGCGTTCTCTTCCCTTCCCTCCTTTTATGCTCCCCTTTCTCTTCCTGTGGCTCATCATCTTTTAGAGAGCTCTAATGTTCAATGGGTACCCGGTTCATCAGGGTTTTTTTTACTTTTATATGAAAGAAGTTGCTGTTGAAATCTGCTAGCTACTCCTCTATTTTAAAGACAGCAAGTCATCTTGGAGGGTTCCCTTATTCTGGGAAGAATGATGCTAATGGAAATGTGAACAAGTAAACCCACAAACTACTCCCTGGAGGACTGAAATGGACTGACTAAGGTCTACTGGCAGGAAAAGATGCCAAGTGCCCCCAAAGGGAGATAGACCATGATGGAAGGGGGATGGGGATCCTAAAAATGCACCCCTGGCTCAGGAATAGCTGGTGAAGGAAGAATAGTTCTGGTGGAGGGTGTGGCAAGCCTCTCCTGACCCAGTCCCTGGACGGGGTGGGTGTGCAGAGGGAAAAACAGCTGAGCAAGGAAATGCAAATGGATCTCTAGAGTTGCATCATCAACCTCTGTGCAAAGATCTGGGTCAGCAATGGCTTCCTCGCAGCTAAGTGCATCCAAGTGTGACTCTGCGGTCTAATTCTCAACAGTAAGGCAGTGATGTGAGCAAACACAGACAAAAGTGGGCTGCCCAGTCGGCTGGTCATATATTTCAGTTCTCTCTCCAAGAGGTGTTTGCAACCAAAATTGATCCTATTGGCCTGAATAATCTAGATAAGCTAGAGAGAGGGATTCGGTAGCCTGCCAACCTCTGGAGGCTCAACCCAGGATTAATTTGAAAAACTAAAGGACATGGCTTCATTTATCCCCAACGTGGGACTCTCATCATTCAGTCTAATTTAGGACCTAAAGGAACAGCAGAGATAGTTTAGTTCTCACTCTGCAGATCAAGGCTGCTTAAATCCAGATTAATTTACTTTAACCACCCAGCAACTAATGGGTGGAGATTATGTCAGAGGACACTAACCCAGTGTCTTTTCCATTGCCAAGACTGGCAACTCCTCCTAAATATAATATTTGTTATTTTAAATAGTTTGATATTTAGTAAGGTGCACACCTCCTACTCTAGCTCCTACTTTGGAATTTAGAGACTATGCCTGAATTTTTCAGTTTCTCACTTTGGAAACTTGGTTATTAGATTTCCTCTAGTGACAAGATGAGTCTAGAGGTTTCTCATAGAGATGAATCGCTTATTTTTGTCCCTAATCCCTGAGCTATGGCCTTTTGTATCTAACCACCAATGCTACATCTCCACCTGGATGACCCACAGGCACGTCAAAATCAGCATGTTCAAAACCTAATGTGTTATTGTAGGCTCCACCCCACCCAGTACCCAGCCCCCTCTCCCTAAACCAAATCCTGTTACTCTTCTCAGGTTCTCTGTTTTGGTGATGGCACCACCAGGCTCTCGCCTCAGCCCTACCGAGTCCTACAGATTCCAGCTTCTGAAAAATTATTTTATTGCCTCTTCTCCACTCCCGCTGCTACTGCAGTACTTTAGGACCTTAGCATTTTCCACCAGGATTATGACAGTCTCCTAATTGGTCCCGTAGTTTTTGAACCAGGTCCCAGATTTTTTCCTTACTGCTACCAAAATGATCTCCTGAAAATATAAATCTGATCCTGCTATTCCTTTCAGTGGTTCCCCTGTCTGTCAAGATAAATTCCAAATCTCTCCGCAACCTGGCTCTCACGTCTTATTTCACACAGTGCTTCTCCATCCAGCTCCCCAGGCTAGATGTTCTAGCCACTCCAAGTTCTCAGAGTTCCTCTAACCAGCCACATCTTTTCCATGCCCCTTTTCTCTCATCAAGAATTCCCTCCTCCAGGAATGTCCCTCTGCCTTTCAGCCTGGTTACCATCTTTAAAGAATCAATTCAAGTGTCACTTTCTCTATGAAGCATTTTCTAAACTCTCAACTCCTCAGGGCAAAGATGAGTACTCTACCTTTTATGTTCCCAACTGAACCCTGTTTAGACATTTATTCCAGCACCTATAACATCCAGGGCAATTATTATCTCTCCCCCATGATACTGGGGACAACTTGATGCCAAAGAGCATGTCTTACTGATTTTTGCTTTTCAAGTACCATATAGTAGGCACTTGATAAGTCTTTGAGGAATAAAGAAAGGGAGAGAGGGAAAGAGGAAGGCGGGGGGAGGGATGAAAGCACGTATTGTCACTATATATCATTGTTTGATTTTTTTTATTACTTCCAGAAGGAAAGATGTGGCAAAATTTTGATAATTATATCTTTAAAACATTGAGCCTAATATTATCAAAGCTAGTTCATGAGTTCAATTACCAGTGTTAGAAAATGATAAACATTTGCCTGTTTCCATATTGTACTCTGTGGTCATTGGCAAGATACTTCAGTCCTAAGATTTAAAAAAAGAAGAAACTACTGTGACTATGGGAGCCACTGGTCACATTTTTTGGCTGTCCAAGTGCCCTCCTTATGTTTGGGGAATTCCCCTCTAAATAAGTCTTTTGGGGAGACAGAGCTCCACCCTCTGTAGTAAACTCAAAGATGTGATACTCAATTCCCAACACCCCATCCAGTTCATGACTAGGGCTCACCAGTTACATGTCCCCATTAGGATCGAGAACTGATGGCATCAAGACGTGGGCACAGAGGGTCTTTTCTAGTGGTGGCAATGGCACCAGCACCAGCAGCTGGGCAGATCCCAGTGAATGGCGAGCACAGCGGCAGCTGCGGCCCTCTCTGCAGCTGGCCCATTCCATGGAAGGGTTTTGGCCAAGGATCTGAGATATTGCTTCCCTTCCTTTCTTAATCCTCAAGCCCCCTCCTCTCCCTGTCCTAGTGGTTCTCTGAGCCACCTAAAAGCCTTTAATAAATTCCTTTTTTGCTTTTAATTCTTTCTGTTGCAACTGACAAACACAAAAGATCAAGGAACTCCTTGGTCGATCATTAATCTTTCTGGCTTCCATGGTTTGTGCCTACCAGCGTCATTGACTTATTTTGAGTTTGGTTAATAAAATGTCTGACCAATGGTGAGTCAATGGTTAGTTCATTCCACATCATTAGAGGAATTTTTCTAGGCAGATTATTTTCCATAAGTGCTTTATTAAGGCAGGTTTTCTTGCTGTAAATTATATGTCCATGTTTCAGCACAGTGTTTAGCATATGATAGGTACTTGATAAATGCTTACTGAATGAATTAAGGAATAAATGTTTTAAACCTAGGAGATAATCGCTTAATTTTACCAAGTTAAATTAATACTGTGAAAATAGCACCCCACATAAACAGAGGACAAACCACATGGCCTTCAGAGAACATCTTCAGACATTTGGTTTGATGATGAGCCCACTCAAAAGTCATGCTTGTGGATATGCTGGTAACCAGTCAATTCAACCCTTGGACAAATTCTAATCATTTTTCATACTCAATTTTCTTGTCAGTAAATGGGGACAACAATCCTTCTTAAAGAGTTGTTACCAGAATCAAAATGTTATCAACTCCCACTTCCTTTTATCTTTATTATATCCTGCTTCTACTCTTGGCATTCTCTCATAAATTTAGTTCAAAAACATTCACAAGCACCTTCTCTGCCCCACACACTAAGTCACTGTGGATGCAAAGATGAATAAGGTGTGGTCCTGCTCCCACAGAGTTTACAGTGTAGCCCAAGAGATAGATGGACCATGGGGTCAGTAAATGCGGTGAGAGGAGTGATGAACTCAAGCACAGGGTCCTGCCAAGAAAATACGAAGGAGGGGACTAATGGAGTATGGGGTGGAAATCGTGGAAGGATTCCTGGAAGAGATCTCCTGGAGGGGAGTCTCAAAGCAGATGAGTCGGGGAAATAGAGAGGAATAGACCTCCAAGAAAAATGAACTACATGAGCAAAGGCAAAAGTGGAAAAAGAGCATTTCAGTATTTCTGGAGGATGGAGCTCAAGATGGAGCTGCAAGGAAGCCAAGCCTGCAGAGGGAGGTGGCGTCAGATCATGAGTGACTGTAAGTGTGAGATAAGGGATGTGGGACCCTGGGTATTGGAGAACCCCTGAACGAAGGCAAGCAGGGGGGTGTTTTGAAAACCTACAGTCTGGCAACAGTATGGAGGATGAATATGAGAAAGCACAGACTGGGAGAAGGGAGGCCCAGTGGGAGGTTACCTAATGATCCAGGTGAACAACTGTGGTGACCCAGACTAGGGAAACGGGAGAAAAATAGAGAGGAGAAGGGGTGTCGAGAGAAATTTAAAAGAAATTAGTCTATCATAGACAGGCCTGTTGGTCTCCTCAGGGCTCACATTTGCTATTCTGCCTGAATATTGTCATGGCATGAAGGGGCTTAACTGATGATGATGATAAATGGCCAAAGGTATACATGTTTCCCACACTCCAAAACTTCAAATAGGAGAGGATTACAGCCTATTAGATGCTGTGCCCAGCGCCACACCACCTTCCACCCACATTGAAAGACCACACAAGTAATGCAAAGGCCTCTAATGGGCACCATGTCGGGAGATATTGTTGGCATGGTGTAAATTATTCTTCTCTCTTGAGTTCTTTGTAATGTATTTTATATTTTTCAGACAATCATATTCAGAAATTCAAATGAAGATTTAGCTAGGGTTTCTTTTCTTATTTATGCTGGCCAGCCTAGACACATGAAAACCAAATTGGAAAAACAAGGATATTAGGTTAAGACATAACACTGACCAAAAATGTTGGAAATGGCTGCTTCGCTCTGCCACATAGAAATGAGGCCAAGCAGCTATTTCACTGGATTTACATCCCCCAGCCCCAAACAAACCTAATCTCATCCTGGTGTTCTCAGGCCAGGCCAGCAGTGAGATGGACTGAATATGGAACACACAGATGCAGATTTGCTGGCTCCATTCCCAGGAGGCCAGTCAGGATGAGAACCAATATTTCAATAGCGTGGGATTAGGGAACACATTTCCAATCTTGTCCATTGGGGATACAAACATTAGAATCATAAGACATTCTGCATCTTGCAGACTGATAGGGATGACGTGTTTGTCTCATCTGCAGAAATGGACCCATTATTTTGTATTTGGGGGGCTAGTACAAATTATGCAAAGATATCCTCAGAATGAGGCTGAAGCTGCTTAGAAGATTGCCATGAATAAGACCCCAAAGGTTCCCATAAGCAGCTTTTCAGGGTAAAGGGAAGGCGGGGCAGACAGGGCTCTAAGTAGGATTCTTAGACCCTATGTTATTCAGAAAATAAAAGTCACTGAAAGTCAGAAAGGGGAGAATTTGGCTCGGAGTGTCCATCAGCCTTCGCTCAGATTTGAAAGATCTCCACTGTATGCCCCGTTCACCCCAACATTTGGAAAATCCAGGCAACCAAAAGTGCAGACGCAGCCAATCTCTGCTATTTGTATCAAAGGAAAAGCAGTAAAACTTCAGCATGATTAACATCAACTCGCACACTGGGACATGCATTTGCAGGTTTATCCGGGGAATTTCACATTTACTTTTTTTTTTTAACCTCAAAAAGAATGAATGAAAGCAACTGTATTTAGAAAAGGGGTTTTCCTCCTCTGTCTAACGTGTCTGAGGCTATGCTTGGATTTCCCAATTTCTAGGGCTTGCCTTGGTATTTTGCTTCTCCAGGTGTCCACAATGAGAAGAAGCTTGAAAGAAGCGCGGGGCGGCGGGGGGGGGCGCGGCCAAGCACAACTTCTCAAAGATCTAACTGCAACTCTGACAGGCATCCAGGAGATCAAAGGAGTCTCTCCTGGGTTCTTTGATCTCTTGATAACCACATTTAGCACCCACCTCTAGCTGGGCCTGGGGCAGGCAGCCTTTAACTCTTCATCTCTTTCTAGTTTAAAAAAGTCAACGGCTAAGCATTTTCAAAGGTGTGAACACATGCGCAGACGTTGAGGTCCAACTCCCTTTTTCAGGATTTAGTAAAGCATCGTCACTGGTTTAGAAAATTAAAAAAAAAAAACACTATGGAATCCTCAAAAGGCTGTTCATTGCTTTTCATACCTTATCTGACTTGACGTTGTGGAGTACAGTTGTGGGGAACGGGGCTGTGGCCATAGCTTCACCTCCAGAGGCTACTGGGGTTTGAGGAGGAAGGAAGAGGCGGCTCCCAGACTTCTGCTGGTGGAGGAAAGCACCTGAGCCTCGTGCGTGGAGCAGCTGCGGCGCTCAGCCCGCCTCCTTCCCCGCCCCGCAGAGTCCCCAGGCAATTAGGTGGGACACCCCACTGGCTCCACACCACTTTCCTTCAGGTCCTGGGTTTCCCCCTGGATGCGCCCAGAGTGTGCACTCAGAATGGCCTATATGAAGACCTTAGGGGAGGAGGGGAAAATCGGTGCTGGGGAGCTTCTACCACAGGACGACCCTGGGTTGCCAAATTTAGGAGAGAAAAAAATACACACACATGCGTGCGCACACAAATCTGAATTTCGGATAAATGATAAATAATTTTTAGTAAAAGTATATCACAAATATTGTGCAGGACTCACTTACACTAAAATGCTATTCATTACTTATCTGAAATTCAAATGTAACTGGGTGCCCTGATTTATTTGGGACGGGTTCCTCTGTCTCAGAATCATCCTAGAAAGCCATGGGGTAGTCAAGCCTCAGAGTTTAACAAAGATTGTTTCAGCTCTTCCTCTAACCCCCCTCTTTTGAAATGGATCCAGGACAGACCTTTTAGCAGGTGGTAGGGCAAGGGAAAGAGGTTATTTTGGGGGTGGGGGGGTGAGCATGGGCAGGCTCACGGGACTCGAACCCGGGACTCCAGCATGGCAGATGAGAATTCTGCTACTGAGCCACTGTTGCCCGCCCAGAGGTAGCATTTTGAAAGAGGTACCTGCCCTGAGTACGTTGCACCCCATTTAACCCCCCAACATCCTACAGGATAGCTACTATTATTCTCCTTTCACATTTGACAGAACTGAGGACATGAAAGATAAGGAATTCTTCCAGTCTTCTGAGTGTTGGGTGTAGGATTCTAATTTCAGGCATTTGACTTCAAAATTCTGATGGGTACACCCCTTGTGGTGTCCCATGGAGCACATCAGACCCTGAGGCCAGGGAACGGAACTGGTGCCAACATAAACAGGCTTTTTTTCATTCCAGATATCTGTTTTCATATTAATCAGAAGCTCTAGATCTTATCCTCTAGAACTCTCTGTTCTGCCTTTAGGGACAGGAGGGTGTGGGGAATCCAGTCTAAGAAAGGAGAGTAGATCCGATAGGGGGTCTTAGGTACTTAAGTATTTCAAGATAGTGATGAGTGGTTTTCTTTTTCCTGTAAAATCATTAACATGCACCGAATTCAAGGTAAGACACCAGCATATTATGAAATCCTGCCTTCCTCATTTGGGACATTAGTTCTCAAACTTGAACATTTATCAGAATCACTTGATTCTGGTTAAATAGCAGCCAGCTGGGTCCCACCCTCAGCGTTTCTGATTTATCAGGTCTGGGGACTTGAGAATTTGCATTTCTAACAAGTTCCCAGGTGATGCTAAAATCTGCTAGTGTGGGAATTACTTGGAAAAACCACTGCTCTAGGTTTAGGAAGAGGGTTCACTATAAATAATGCACAGTTCTTGGAACTTAAATCCCCAGACACTTTGGAATTCAAGGCCTCTCCATACGTCTCATCCCCTTCATTTGTAAATCTCCTGCAGTCCTCCCTCTTCAATGAAGAGCACATTCATTCCTCCACTCAAGCACATAGGCATGAATTAGGCATTGCGGTAGTTTGAAGTTGAATGGACTCCAGAAAATATATTCTTAAAGCTAATTCTTAAAGCCTGTGGGCCCATTGTAAGTAGGATTTAAATACATGACCCACCTCATTCAGGGATCTCAAACCTCTTTACTGGAGACATTTTATTAGAGAATAAAATTCAGAAACAGGGAGAAAGATGTAGAAGCTGAGAGAGAAAGCCACAGAGACAGAGAGAAAGCCACTGATGGATGCCAGGAGCTGGAAACTAAACCTTGAAGAAAAGATAAAGACTTGTAGTTGCTGCCATGTGCCTCGCCATCTGACAGAGGAGCCCAGGTTCACCGGCAGCCTGTATTCAGGAAGAAGGTATTGTGTTGATGATGCCTCGATTTGGACAGTTTCATGGCTTCAGAGCCGAACATTTGTAAACTAATAAATTTCCATTGTCAAAAGGCAGCCCATTTCTGGTATATTGCATTTCAGCAGCCTAGCAGAGTAAAAGAGGCACCCACGATATAACAAATATGGCACAGATCCTCAAGAGGCATATATGAACTAGATGTCGTTTCTACTGATGCACAAGAGACAATCGTGCAAACAAAACAGTGCAAATGGAGTAAGGTAAGTCACAAAAGGAGAAAGAAGGGAAGGGAAAGTTCTTGAGGGACTTAACCCTTGAGCTGAGTTTGGAAGGCTGAAGATGAGGTAACCAGAGGATAAAGGGAGCAAAGACAGTCCATGCAGAGGGAACAGCATGTGCAAAGGCACAGAGGTGAGCAACAACATGGCAAGTTCAAGGCTGCAAGTAGTTTGCTGCAAAAATCTTAATAATGGGAACAGGTATTGGAAACTATTTTCTGCATGATGTTTCTATAAACATATAACTTCTGTAATAAAAAGAAATTTGCTGCAACTAACATATACGGTAGATTTGGCTGTGGGAAGTGGAAATGGGGTAGAGACCAGCAGGCAGGTCTTCCTGAGCTGTTTTTGAAAATGATGGTGAGAAATTGGATGGTTTTTAGTGAGGGAACAGCATGAGCAGGCCTATAAATTGAAACAGTTATCTAAGTGGAGGGACCAGGAATATCAGACTAAGAGGTTGTTACAGTAGGACTTGCTAGAGATGGTAAGTGTGTGAAGAAGGGTGGCACCTGTTTGAAGCTGAGTGGAGAGGTAAATATTGGTTATCTGAAAATGAAATTTTCATGCTCACTCTTGCCACTCTTCATCACCAAAAAAATTCTGTCTTAGTTTGCCAGGCTGCTATGACAAACACTGCACAATGGGTTGACTTAAACAACATTGGAAATTTATTGTCTCACCATCTTGGAGGCTAGAAGGCATCTTCTGTGAGACCACAAGGAGAAGAGCTGAAACTAAAAGCAATAGGTGGCACAGCACATAACCTTCTAATCACTCTGAAATTAATTCTGAGGACTTGGATAGAGAATATTAATCTATTTCCTGGATTGAAAACTAGTTCCAAGAAAGTCACTTTTTTTTTTCCTTATATAGCACCTCTAGCACAAGCACTTGATAAATATATATTGGCAATTGAGAGAAATCAGTTAGGCCCTTTTGACATGTTATTCTCATTAGAAAATGAAAATTCTAAAATAAGTAGAATTTTCTCCATTTTCTAACTTTCTCCAAATAAAAAGTACTTATTTAACTTTAAAAATTTTACTTTTAATAAACAGGGATGAGCATGCAATATCAAACTATAAAAAATAATATACAGTATTGGAACTTAAATTCACATAAACATTGGAACAAAAACCCAAGAACAAAAACCTAGCCTTGATTCCCCAAGTGGAGAATTCTTGGTGTTCTTACAAGCAGTGGGGACAACCAAAGCAATTGGCAGAGCCCTCAATCTGGGGGGTTGTTCATATGAAATTTAATACCACAAAGAATACACTAAGCCTACTTAAAATTAGGCCTAAGAGTCACCCCCAGAGAACCTCTTTTGTTGCTCAGATGTGGCCTCTCTCTCAGCCAACACGACAAGCAAACGCACTGCCCTCCCCCTCTCTACATGGAACATGACTCCCAGGGGTGTGGACCTTCCTGGCAACGTGGGACAGAAATCTTAGAAGGAGCTGGGACTCAGCACCAAGGGATTGAGAAAACCTTCTCGAACAAAATGGGTAAGAGCGAAATGAGACAAAATAAAGTGTCAATGGCTGAGAGATTCCAAACAGAGTCGGGAGGTTATCCTCGAGGTTATTCTTATGCATTATATAGCTATCACCTTTTTAGTTGAAATATAATGGAGAGGCTGGAGGGAACTGCCCGCAAACTTAGAGCTGTGTTCCAGTAGCCATGTTTCTGGAGGATGATTGAATAATGATATAGCTTTCACAATGCGACTGTGTGATTGTGAAAACCTTGTGTCTGATGCTCCTTTTACCTACCTTATCAACAGACGAGTAAAACATATGATTAAAAATAAATAAATAATAGGGGGAACAAATGTTAAAGTAAATTTAGTAGATTGAAATGCTAGTGATCAATGAAGGGGAGAGGTAAGGGGTATGGTATGTATGAATTTTTTTCTGTTTTCTTTTTATTTCTTTTTCTGAATTGATGTAAATGTTCTAAGAAATGATCATGATGATGAATACACAACTATGTGATGATATTGGGAGTTATTGATTATATACCAAGAATGGAATGATCATATGGTAAGAATATGTTTTTTTGTTGAATTAAAAATAAATAAATAAATAAACCTAGCCTTGAGGAGTGATCTTGACATTAACAGGGGATAGGTACTTGATGCAATCAGAGCATTATGGTGTGATTTAATTGAGTGCATTGGAAAAAAAAAAAAAACACGTTCAAGAATTACAATTTTAGAAGATGACATTTTCATAAACCACTCTTTTTTACATACCAGGAAACTGAAGTAGCAGCACTGGCATGACATAGCAATACAATTTTGTTAAATAAGGCAAGTTTTCAAAATATCTTCTAGTGATTTGATGTCAAATGCTTGAGGTGGAGGGGATAGATGTCATACTAAAGTGCAAACCCTTCTCTGGGCCTCTCTGGACCCGTAAATGACTTTTGACAAGCTATGGCAAGAGATGGTACCCCCGTGGTGCCTACAAAGGGTCATTGTCTGCCTCAGCGCTGCCAGCAGCTCTAGCCATCAGGAGACCAAGAATGTTGAAAAGAACCTTCCAAAGCCCAGTGCCCTCACCTCATAGAGGGGAAAACCTAAGCCTTCGTGGTCAAAGGAACTCCCAAAATGAAATGAAAGTAAAATTAAATGGAAAAAAAGAAAGAAAAGAAATTAAACGGACTCCATGATCTCTCCCTCCTTTTGGCTTTTCCCCCTGACCTAATTCATGAGTAGCCTTGTTCTAAATCAAGGTTGGCCCTAATGGTCTTGGGTTAAGTGAAGGCAGTTTTCCGTGGGGTCGCTGTGGCTCCACCCCACTGAAGGCATATAGCTTGGGGGGGGACGTGGCTGACTCCCCAGGACAAGAGTGAACTAAACTCAAAGGCTATGTTCCTAAGGCCCGTCCACTTGCAGCTTGGCAATGGTGTGGGCTGTTAGCATCGTTCTTAATCACCAGGGAAAGGTTCTGGGTGTTTTAGTTTTCATTTTTTTCCAGCAGCCATGTGCCACATTAAGTTTAGGTGGCAGATAAAGCATTGGAGAGTTTTAGCAGTTGGCACCCCAGAGCGTTTTCAATGCTGGGGACATTATAACATAAATCTGGGTCGACATTGTTGCCATTATGTCCTTATTTCACCACTACTGTCCGATCACGTGGCCCAACTTCCACCTCGGGCCCCCAAACTGCCTGGCTAGTTCCTGCCTACACAATGATCTGCATTGTTCAACTCCTCATAACCCATTTTCTTAAAGCACACCAGACATCGAAACTATCCTTCCCACCCCTCCCCTCCGCTTCCCTCCCTTTCCCTCCCCTCCCCTCCCCTCCCCTGGGTCTATCTCCATTCTATACACCAGTCAAAACTCCTTTCTTGAGGAACTGATCATGGGTGAAAAGGAATGTGATTAGTCGTTCACATACACTGTTAGCTACTCACCTGTTCTCCTCTGCTTCCTGGCAGCGATCATCCCAGCTGACAGACTTGCTTTCCCAGCCTGCCTTTTAGTCTAGGTGGCCATGGATAGTTCTGCCCAATAAGACTTTAACACGGTTCTGCTGGAATGCCCCTGAAAGTGCTTTTCTGATAGAAGACAGACTTCTCTGACACCCTTTTTCATTCTTCCTCCTACTCAAAAGCAGATACGATCGCTGAGGGTGGGGGCAGCAGAGGGATGGGTAGAAGCCATCCTGTGACCAGGAAGCCACCACAAGAGATTTGCCAGAGGAGAAGCCATTGGCCTTGTTTCCTCATCTACCTGCATGGATGGATCCCTGCAGCCCAGTCTCTCTCCACTCCCCTCCATTCCCCTGGGCCCTCCTCTGCTAATCCCCAACTCCAGCTCCATCCAGGCACTGGCCTTCTCCACCACTGCCTCCCCTCACCCCCTTCCACAGCTGGAAAAGGTTCGTGACCATACTTACAGCCTCCACCACATATCTGTGGGCCTGCAGTCAGGTCCACACTCACCCTTCCCCGTGGCTAAAGGAGAATGGAAAATCCTGGAACTTAATGACTTTCCCTGCCACGTCCAACTTCCAAATCTTGAACATCTCTGCTTTCAAGCTTTACTGATGGTGTCAGCTCTGCCTCCCTGTTCTCCTGGCTCTTCCCCATCATTATGAAATATAGGGTAATGGTTAATGCTTTGTCATCAGAAAGACCTGAGACAGTTGTCGTGTAACTTAATTTCTGTAACTCTCAAACTCCTCACTTGTAAAATGAAAATATTTTACATTCTTCATGTGTTGTTGAAAATCTATAAATGAGTCAACATATATAAGCACATGATAAGTGCTCACTTAATATTATCTATTATTATTAAAGGGTGACTACCAGTAGGCACTTTACCCCAAACCATTTGCTTCATTTGCTGGGTTAAGGATCACCTCATCTCAAAACCTCCTTTTATTCTTGAGAGGAAATAATGCATTGTTACAAAGACATTAGATTCCATTTGTTTATTGTTTCACTATTTTAGCGGGAACAGGGACATATTTAGGACATCAGACATACGCCAGGAGGGACAAGGTAGAGCCCACTGGGGATCCAGAAAAGTGTGGGTGGGAAAAGTAGAAGGTACCAGGAAAAATGAATATTAGCCCAAACAACATTCCGAATTAGGATCTTTTCTTCTCTGTTGCTGATTTGTTCCCTTTAGTTTAAAAATAAAGCATCCCATTTTAACTCCAATTGTGCCTTTTATTTTCATATTTATGAGATTAGAGTTGCATAATCTGCCCAGGAAAAAATCAAGATCCAAGTCACTGGATACATGTTAGAGAAGGAAAGGGGAAAATGCCTCGAGCCCAACCCGGGGAGGCAAAATGCTTATGTAGTATAAGCATGTTATTGACCTAAGTTTCGGGATTGTTCTCCCAGGCAGGGAAAACCATCTTCAAAAACAAACACACTTGTGTTCTGGGGTATTTCCCAGAAAAGACGCAGGTATGGTTAGTAAGATGGGATTTGGTTTTTGTTTCTCAGGCATCAGCTGGGTGGCAAAAGGTCAGCCCTGTGTTGCAATCCACTCTGGAGGCTCTCTCCCGTAATTCTAACCACAGCCCTCTAAAAACTATGCAGTGTGGCAATTAGTAAAATAAAATTTCATTTTCTGAACGTCTCCTCCTCGGTATCTCACAAAGTCACCGCTGAGGTTTCGAATGATCTGGATAAACGCTGGTGGTTGGAATTTCAGAATAATTTCCCTAGTTGAAAGCTGTGACTACCCCTTCCCTTAAAATAACTTCATGGGACAGAAAGATGAGGTCCTGAAAATTGGTTAGAAAGAAAAAGGAGGTGGTGAGATGCTGGAGGAAAGTGCTTTTCTATAGAGACTGTGTGGCCTTCTGATCTGCAGATACGCTTTCTCGGGCACACGAAGCTCTCCAGCTCTGCCCGTGGACGGAAGCACAGACAGTGCCTTTGCATCCTCTCTGTGCTGGCTCCAGGCAGAGAAGCCTCTGCCCTGTGCACATGGGTTCCCTGAGACCAGCACCCTGGGGAACCCCCGTCACATCCTCACAGCCTCGGGCACAGCCTGCCACCTACACCCATTCCATAAAGGTGCCAACTGCAAAAATCTCTCAAAGTGTCAATCGACTTCTGATTGTTTTTGACATGATTGAAAAATGTTCTAGCAGATCCCAATTGGAACTGTTTCTCCATTGCCCAAATCACCCAGCGTTAGGCATTATTAAAATATCGTAGGTCCCGATTTCAAACTGGATTACAATCTTAACTTCGTCGTGGTCATTTATGATTAGGTCTGGCATTCTGTACCTGACTCAGCCACCACCACGTGATCCATGATTGTGATGGGAAGTTCCCTACACATACCATGAACTAAAAAGACTCATTTTTACCCCAACCTGTTACCAAAGCTTCGTGTAACAAAGTGAGGTACACTGGCTTGGACTTCAGTTTCTTCCCTTTCTTTATCTAACTTATTATAAGAAATTGCACAGCAAAACAAAAAGCAAAGGGAGAAATCAAGAGCCTATATGATCTATAAGCTAGCTAATTGGCTTCCAAGTCAAGAGGGCCAACTCCTTGTATTTAAAGACCCCATGGGGTGGATGGGTGGGTGGTTCCAAGGTAGAAGTCTCATCTACCATTCAGGAGACCTGGGTTGGGTCCCCGATCTGTTGCACTCCCCCCGACAAATTTCAATAAATGGTGCTGTGATAACAGGATATTCACATGGAAAAGAATGAGATGTGACCCCTACTGCACAGCATACAAAAAAAAAAAATCCCATGATTATTAAAAGGGGTGATCTATCACAAAACCATCCCACAGGTTTCAAGGTCATCTTTGCGCTCACAGAGTGATGTGTGAGGTCCTCATAGTAATGGGTGGATATCTTCATTGCTTATGATTAAAAGCAAAACATATTGTTTTTCAGTTACTCACATCAGGGTATGTTTAGTAGCGGCATGTTAATTTAATTCCCATACAGCCATGATCTGATGAAGATGAGAATGATGCTTGGAATGTCTACAAAACAATGCATCCTACAGAACCATCTTAACGTATTCTTAATACTACTTTCATCGGCGGAAAGTGTGCTGTCGCCACTCCAACAATAGTACAGATGTAAATGAAAAACAGTTTAGGGAGCCTTAATACCAACACTTCCTCGCCATGCAACAGCGATTTGGCATTAGACCCTCAAGTATGTCAATATACTTACTACTGATAAGCCATTTACTAAGGGGCCCAGTAGGAGTCGGGAAGGAAGGCAAACATCTCTCAAAGTACCAATTGATTTCTTGGGCGCCCATGACTGTTATTGCCAAGATTGAAAAATATTCCAGCGGATCCCAAATCAACTGTCCCTCCATGGCTCACATGAAGCTGATTTTAAGATTTCCAACTGGGGATCGCACCCTCAATGTGGCTTATGAGTGCTTGCTTATGCTGGAAAATGCTGACATCAACAGAAAAGCAAAACACGTCGAATGAATGCTATCGAGCAGATTTTCTGAACTCACTTTAAAAAAATATATTTTCATTAGCATATAAAAAATATTTTTTCATTCACACACCATACAGTCCATCCATAGTATACAATCAGTGGCTCAAAACATCATCACATAGTTGTGTATACATCACCAGGATTATTTTTAGAACATCTGCATCACCCCATAAAAAGAAATAACAAAAAAAAAAAGGGAAAAAAACATACATCCCATACTCTTAGTCCTTCCTCTCACTGACCACTAGTATTACAATCTACCCCAATTTTAAAAAATCTTTTATCCCCCTCTTTTATTTATTTATTTACTGTCCTTATTTTTTTCTTTCTTTCTTTCTTTCTTTTTTTTTTTTTTTTAACTTATCTCTCCATACCTGGGATGAAGGGAATATCCGAATTCACTTTTGCCAAAATAATATATTGGGTGGTTTATTTACATGTGAGCTGGTCATGAAGATACGTTTCTCCTTGGAAATCTGCCGTCAGATGGACTGGCATGTAATCTTCCTCTCCAGGCCACCCCACACCCCCCAATCCCCCTACACACCTCTCCCCAGTGCCACCATGTCCTAATTTATATATTTCCTCAAATAACTTCACTTTGATTTTGCTTTTTCCTTCCGAGCTCCCAAACTGAAATTTCATCAAAACACCCCCCCAAAAGCTGTTCCCTATACTACTGATGCTTATCATTTTTATAAACAGAAAACTAAAATGGGGTAATAAGCATTAAGCAGGGCTGACAATTATGGCTCCCAGTTTATGTCCCTGAAAGCCACACCTTATGGCCAATCAGCAAAGCACCAAACAGGGCACTCAGTTACTTGCGAGGGGGAAAAAGGCTGAGTGCAAATGGGACTCAGTGCTTGGCACTTCCACAAGGGTTTTCCAATCAGGTCATCACTAAACGGTACACTTCTGAGTGAGGTATATTTAAACAATACCTTGTAAAGGAAAATATTTTAAGTCTGAATTCAAGTAACTAGGTGTTCTAGTTTGCTAGCTGCTGGAATGCAATATACCAGAAACGGAACGGCTTTTAACAAGGGGAATTTAATAAATTGCTAGTTTATAGTTCTAAGGCCAAGAAAATGTCCCAATTAAAACAAGTCTATAGAAATGTCCAATCTAAGACACTAGGTGAGTAAATGTTGTGTGATGGACCAACTATTTGTCTTACGTAAGCATATAGAAAATATGCCTTACATAAAACTTTCGAAGCCTTTGCCTTTATTTTCCATCCTTTCTGCAATTACTCTGGGGGTTATCTTCTTAAAAGCCCATGAAAAGGAGGCCTGATGCATTCAGTAACAGCACAGCAGTGTGGGGAAGCCCAGTCTCTGCAGACAGAGCAGCCTGGATTTGACAGGGGTTCAACCGCTTACTCACTGTCTGATCTTGAAAAACTTACTCACCAGAAAGGGTTGTAGTAGGGATTAAATAAGCTAATGTGTAAAGTGCAAAGCATGGGTTCTGAGCAATTGCTCAGCTGTAGCTTTTATTACTGTTTGCGTTTCAGACCGTATTGGGCACTCAGTAAATCTGGGTTGGGAATCTAATCTCTCTTTGGCCTGACCACCCTTGATTTGCTCTTCAGTGCGCAAGTAAGAAATAAGCATGTAGAATTGCATCTCTTCTTTGTTTGGGTACTTGCAGCTCAGTCAGCCTACTCAAGGTCCTCGTGGGTTCATTCCATTTTACTTGCATCCTGAAAGATGCCCGCTGTGCCCACAACTTCAGGATACCTTCATGCCTGCTGAGCGACTTCATTGCAAAATGGGATGGGAACACAGAACGTTCCTGCTCAGTGCAGCCTCCCCTCTGTTCACTGAGACACCTCCTTAATGCAGCCCATCTTCTGCCATCCCGGCTTCAATTACTTCGTTCCAACCTGGGCCTCAGAGTGGATCGTTAATTAGTGTTCTTCCTGGCATCCCATAATTTCTACCCCCTCCAGCTGTCACGTCTCAGTCCTAGGTAACCAGCACGATCTCCTTTATTTTCTCTCACGCCCACACTGCCAAGTGTTGTTGCAAAAAGTTGGGTCATCCATCCATTCATTCAACTAATATTTATTGCATTCCTACTATGTGTAAAAAGTACTTTTTTTGGGTGCTGGGATAGAGAGGTGAGCAAGACAGGTATGGCAGCCCTCTGCTCATCACACTCACACTCACTTGTGTGGCCATTCCATGTGACAAGCGCTGTGAAGGAAACGACAGAATGCTGTGATAAAGGGGGATCATTTTATAGGAGTGATCTGGGATTCATCCCTGAGGGGGGAGGGAACATTCAAGCTGAAACCTAAAGGACAAGAAGGGCTATTCAGAGGGAACAGCAAGTACAAAAGCCCAGAGAGGGGAATGCTCCTGGCCTACTTGAAGACCCGTGTGGCTAGAGTGAGGTATTTGAAGGAAACAGTGTCATGGGACAGGGTTGGAGAAGCCAGCAGAGCTCAGCTCGTGCCAGGCCTAGAAGGTTCTGGTGAGGAATTAGAACTTTATCCTCAGAGAAATAGGAAACCATTAACAAGCAGCAAGCAAAGGAGAACATGATGGAATTAAGATTTGTGAAGAAAGGGAAGCTCTCTCACCTCACCCCTGCTCCTGAAGCATTCTGGCATGCAGTTCTTGTGGACTAAGAAATATAATCCAGCTGGATGCTTCCTACAGGAGACTCATCTTAGACACAAGGACACAAATAGACTGAAAATGAAAGGATGGAAAAAGATTTTCCACACAAGTAGTAACCAAAAGAAAAAGAAAGCAGGAGTAGTTACACTAATATTGGACAAAATAGACTTCAAATGTAAAGACAACATAAGAGACCAAGAAGGACACTATACTTTAATTAAAGGGACAAGTCACCAAGAAGCAATAACAATTATAAATGTTTATGCTCCCAATCAAGGAGCTCCAAAGTACCTGAGGCAAACATTGGCAAAACTGAAGGGAGTGATAGATGTTTCAGCAATAATAGTAGGAGACTTCAATGTATCACTTTCTGCTATAAATAGAACAACTAGACAGAAGATCAACAAGGAAATAGAAAAGTTAAACAACTTGATAAATGAATTAGGCCTAACAGATATATATAGGTCATTGCACCCCCAAAACACCAGGATATATATTCTTCTCTAGTGCTCATGGGACATTCTCCAGGATAGATCATATGCTGGGGCACAAAACAGGTCTTTATAAATTAAAAAATACTGAAATTATTCACAGCACTTTCTCTGATCACAATGGAATGAAGCTGGATCTCAATAACCACCAAAGACTGAGAACATTCACAAATATATGGAGATTAAATAACACACTCT
>PVIY010016565.1:0-15524 GCA_004026745.1 Myrmecophaga tridactyla
GATTACCTTGTATCTGATGTTCACATAGATTGGAAATTATTTCTCTTTTGAAGTTCTATTGGGAAGATATCATACTTAGGAAGTTGTTAAAATTTCCACCATTTAAAATGCTCCTAAAAGTCATATTCCAAGGATGATGCCATTAAATATTTTCTTTTGATTTCTTGAGATTCTTCAGCCTTCCTTGAAAAGGAGCATAGTAATAATAGGTGTGCTGGTTTGAATTTGTGGACCCCAGAAAAGCCATGTCATTTAATCCTTAGTCAGGATGGGAGTGTTTTAATTATCCACAGAGATATGACTCACCCACTTGTGGGTGGTAATTTTTGATTAGATGATTTCCATGAAAATGTATCTCCATCCATTCAAGGTGGGGTTGCTTACTGGAGACCTTTGGAGATGCAGAACCAAGAAGCCGGGAGAGAAAGCTAGCAGATGCTGCCATGTTCACCATGTGCCTTTCCAGGTGAGAGAGAAATGCTGAATGTCATTTGCCTTCTTGAACCAAGGTATCTTTCCCTGGATGCCTTAGATTGGACATTTCTATACCCTTGCTTTAGTTGGGACATTTTCATGGCCTCAGAACCATGTGGACTTGCAACTTAATAAATTCCTTTAAAAAGCCATTCTGTTTCTGGTATATTGTATTCCAGCAGCCAGCAAACTAGAACAATAGCTACCATTTATTGAGCAATAACTCCAGGCCAGGTAGTCAACCTAACGTTTCACCTTCATTATTTCATTTAATTGGCACAGCAACCCTGTAAATTAGGTACTACTGTCTTCCCCAGTTCACAGAGGAGAGAGATGAGGCTTAGAGAAGTTTGATGGTCTGTCAAAGTAACAATCAGTACTTGAACTTGGGATGACCTAATGCCAAAGCCACTTAACTACTCTCTATGGCTTTGTTCTTGCCAGGCTTAGGGTCCACCTGCATCCACAGCCACACATACTCTGCATTTCCTCCAGGATCTGTCAAGAGGCTCAGATTCCTTTAAATTCCCATAGATTAGAGGAGGTGAATCCATCTACCCACTGAAAGCCTGAAGAGTGTGCTTTGCCACTTTGAGCAATTAGTGCCAAAGTAAGGGTTTGCTTAAAACAATAAGGAATTGTCTTCCCTGGTTTCCAAAGCCAGGGACTGGGGAGAGCAGAACCAGGGAGAGTTTGGAAATTTGGCAGGAAGAGGTTGGGCTTGTGGCCACAGGACTTTCCTAGTGGTTGCCTCCAGTATACACAGGGCTGGTTGTTTTTGTTGAACAAGTGTTTAGTGATAATGCAGAGGAAAGGCACAGGGTGGATGGTGTTGGGACCAGTCTGGCTTTGGCCACCACACACATCTAGTAATAGGGGTGATGTTCAGCCATAAACCTTGCATGTGACTGGAAACATTACAGGTAAAGGTAGTGCATTTCTGTCAGAAAGTAGGGACAAATTTTAGCTTCTAAGTGTTATCAAAAGAATTCTAGGCTTGATTCTGAGTATAGTAGTTCTTATGTGACTGACTATTCATCTGTTGTGAGAAATAGAGAAGAACTATGAGTTGCTACAGATGGACTCTGTTCTTTTGGATGTCCCAGTCCCCCATTAACTCCTTCAAGTTAGATCACCAAGTACATTAGGAACCAAGACACTGAGCCCTGTCCTCAAAAGGGAAAATTCTTACCAAAGCAGCAGGAATGAGATTTACTCACTCACACTGACAAGTTAGTGCTTAGAAAAATGACAATCACAAGAAGTGAAAATGAGCCTGTTTGCACCTCCAAAGGAGGCCTCAAATGTGAGCTGGAGTGGCATGGCCACACAGACTCTATGAGGCTTGCAGAACTGAGAAAAGCTGAACCAGGCAAGGCATCCCTTACTAATGAACAGACAGCATTCCTACAGGTGCTGTTTCTCATTTTAGGGGATAAATCAAGGGCAGTGTAACAGATCACAATCAGGTAGGTAGAGGTAAAGCAGAAAACTTTGACATAATCGTTCCTATGTCAAAGGGTTCCAACATCGCTTTGATGCCACTGCTTGGTGATTATTAATGTCACTTGATTTTTTTTTTTTTTTGCCAAAGGCAAAAAAAAGAGAAACAAAAAGTTTCTGATGTTTTAGTGGGAATTGACATAAACTAATTAGTATGGTTATCATGCCAACTGCATTTCCCCCCAAAAATGAAAATACTTTTTTCCTTAAGACATTCAAATAATAGAATAAAAGTTCCCCAAAACCCAAGGAAAAAAAAATCACTAAACATTTGAGCGGATCATCCCAGCCTTTTAAGCATTAGAAACCTATACAACCTTGATCACGTTGTATTCTAATAATGTCCTCTGACCACCTTCTTGCATTCCTGAATATATCACAGATCTACATGTATGTCAATATATGTTTTACTGCTTTATCAAGGGGTGCATTTTTAATCCATTGAATGAATGTACTGTGATTTAATTAATGATCCCACATTGAGGGACTTTTAGACTATTTCCAATTTTTAGTTATTACAAACACTTTTTGACCATAAATCTTTGCACACTTGTCCAGTAACTTCTGAAGGATAAAATCCTGAATGTGGACTTACTGGGTCAGAGGATACATTCTTATTTTGATAAATTTTTTGCCATGCATGAATTCACCAACTTGCATTGCTTTCAACAATGTGAGAGAGTATGCTTTCTCTCAAATTATTACCAAGTCTGGGCATTACCAATCTTTAGTAATCTGGTGGTAAAAAGAAATATAAGTTATTTTAATTTGCATTTGTTTAATCAGTAATGAGTTGGGGTCTAATGTGATATGCTTATTGGCCATGTGTATTTCTTTTTTTGTGTGAACTCAATCTTTTCTAATGGGTTATTTATCTTTTATTTATTGAATTATGAGATCTTTTCATGTATTAATAGCATTTTGTCAAATATTTTTGGTGCAATTAAATATTTTTGGTAACTGTGAAAAATATCAAATAGGTTTACTTATATAAACTCTGTTACCCCCCCCAAAGAAAAACCCACTTAAACAAAAAAATTGGTTATTGATACTTATTATGAAGTGTCTGCTACCATCAGCATATTATAAACTCTGTGAGTACTAGGACTGGGTCAGTCTTGTTCTGTTTTCTAATCCCTAGTATTCTAGCACAGTGCCTGACAGGAAGTAGGCACTCAGTAAAGATCTCCTGAAAGAAGGAATGCGATTTTCAGGAATGCTTGGCCTTTCAGAGTTTAAAAGATATATACAGAGAACCCAAGATGTCAGATTCTTTTATTTAAATCTACATTGAACAATTTATAATAAAAGTACTTGCAAGAGGGGAGAACTGGACTGCACAGAAGAAGGAATGTCTCAGTTCTCTGAATGACCACTTTGGCCAAGGGATGTGTGCCCTTTGTGCTTTAGGTACCCCCAGGTAACTGTCATGAAAATGAGCCTTTGAGAATATGAGGCCAGGCACCCTGCCCAGAACTCAATTTATTGACCAGAATGACTAGGTTGGCTTAAACAGAAAACAAGACAGTAGAATTCTTAAAAATCCAAATTAATTTATTTTCTTCATATTGTACAATGTAATTGGTAATTCATTTCGTAGTCATGGAAAGCAGAGCCTAGCATATCAGATGAAGACCAGAATTTGCTGTGTGAACTTGGGTTCCAAATGATTTTTTTTAAGTTTATTTCACAAGATCATTGTATACAGGATTGACAGCATCCAAATTATGCTGCAGAATTTTTACATATAAACTTTTTTTAATAATTCATCTCCTAAAAATGATATATTTACAAAAGTTAATTTTTTTTAAGTCCAGAGTTTTCTCTGGGAGTTGATATATTTTATTTACAATGGCTTCTCTACCCCTGCCTTCACCAAAGTATCACTAAACCCAGTCAAATGCAGTTATGTGGCACTAGGTCTAAAATATCTGCTTTGTTGTATTTTTATTGATCATCATTCCAGTCTCAAAGCAATGTGTCCAGTGTTTAAGGTCCTAATATTAAGCCAGAGAGAGGAGGTATTTCAATTTGAACAGAAGCAACATTTTGATCTGGGCATAATATCTGCCCTTTAGGCAGACATGGTCTATGTGACGAAAATTGAGCACCAAAGTCACTATTTAGATATACACAGTACCAAGGTCATAAGCATGCAGTCTGTGCAGTGAGATGGGACCCAATGCTCATTTGGCCCTGTGCTTGGTCTTATGCTCTGCTGTTGCTGTCTTGACAATTTTTGAACAAGGGACCCCTACATTTTTATTTTGCACTCAGTTCTACAAGTTATATAGCAGGCCCTAGATACACCTAACACTCCCTTTGATCTGATCATCTGATTTGTGATTTCTGTTTTCATTTGGCATTTAAGTTAGAGTTGTGGGTAGTTCTTCAACAGTTTCCCCCAGTACCAGGATGACCCTGGTTCTATAACATTTTCAAAAGTATGGAAGTAGTTGGTCATGGGACTCACTGTGAACAATAAAGGAAGGAAGTACACAGAAGTGATCTGTGCTTATCTGCAAATCTATAGAGTTGAAATTATTCCTTCATTGAAATACGCAAGAATCAAGCACAGTGTAATATATATATATAATTATATATATATAATTATATATATAATCAGCATAGTTAAAGAACATGTTTATCTGAAGAGCAAATATATATGTACATGTGCCAATAAGCTAAATATAAATATATTTCTCTTGTAATTCTTCTATCAGGATGATAATTTCAGTAATATACATAAAATGCAGAATCTAATGCAAGGTCTGAGCTATTCTTTATAATAATAACATCCTCTTCTGAATATTAAGCAACATTCTTTCTGTTCTTCAAAAGAATTGTAGGAAATAGTTGGTCTAAAAATGTCATGTAGGGCGGCTGCCATGGCTCAGCAGGCAGAGCTCCGACCTGCCGTGCTGGAGGTCTGGAGTTCGATCCCTGGTGCCTCCTGCCCATATGCAAATTAAAAAAAAAAAAAAAGAAAAGGAAAAATGTCATGTAATGTCTATCCTCCACGTACAGAGTAAGATGGACAGTTCATTTCAGGACATGGTCCTCTGTCCCAAGGGATATAGCATGATTTTAAAAGGATGAATTTGTTAATGAAGAGGAGTTTTTCTAGATATCTAGAAAAGATAGAGCCAGAGGAAAGGCTCAGTGGGCAAAGAAGCAGTGTTACCTACACCTTCAAGGGCCTTGCAGGGTTTTCCAATCCTGGCTGCGTATCAGACTCACCTAGGGTACTTAGACTGTATACAGATATCTGGGGCTTATCCCAAACTAAATGAATTATATATAATCTGGGTAGGGCCCGAGCAATGATATGTCTTAAAAGTACCACTGGTGATTCTAATTTAGAGCCAGGTTTGAGAACCACTGGGCTTTTGTATACAAAAGAGAAAGGTTTGGGCTACAACAAATTCTAAACTGATGGCTGATTAAAAATTTTTTAATTATTTATCTATTTATCTGATAGTGCTTAAACTAAGACACCTTTAACATGGAATTATTTTATGTAAACTATTAGTTACTGGTAATTTTAAAATATTTTATAAATAGTGTAACAATATGTCTCTAAGGTTAAACAACACTTCCAATAAACAGCAAAGTATTTAAGAGAAGAAAATAGTTTTAAAAGAAGAGATTTCAGTTATTTTTAGGATGTCTGAAGAATGTGTCAACATTTAAAAATCCTTTAAGCTGAGAGATAGATATAGCAAGTAGTGCTCTCCTTAATTTGGAGTACTTTTTAAATAACAAATATCTTTTTCCATTAAAAATAAAGAAAAAACCCTGCTCAGGCCAAAATTTTAAATTAAAGCATATGGAAATTAATTCATACCTTCTGGAATGTCTCCTTTAATAATATACTTTTTAAAAACTCTACGAAACATCTTTACAAATAAGCACCCTAAATTCTAATAATGCTAAAGGAGAAATTCTTTCTCAACTAATTTTTCAGTTCTAGGATAAAGGTGTCCTTTAGGAGTCAAGTAAAGGGCTGTAGGAGGGTGGGAACTGAGGAAGAAGAGAGAGAAGGGAGAAAGGGAGAGAGAAAAAAGTAAAGGCACAAAAATGAGTCCTTTTAGAAAAACTCCTTTCCTTTTTCTACGCTGGAGAAAGCTCTGTTAATTGTACTTGATAATTCACTCTTGAGGCAGAACAATGTCTCATCTCCATTTTTCATATTCATAACCTTGAAGCTAGACCAGCAGGAAAGGATAAGGATTCAAAGGTCATATTTTCCATTTTGTGTTTGTTCATTTCACTTGTACACTGTAAAAGAACCTGACTGCAAAGGACACTGAAAAGACTAACTCACTTTCCCTTGCCTTTAGCACATCATTAACATCTGCAGACGTTGAAGATATGTTTTGGAAGCATCACTTAAGAAAGGAGGCACATGTTACAATGATTACATTTTTTTCTATAAAAAGTTTGAAGAACACAAGATAACCAAATTGGGAGTAAACTAAAACCCACATGAAAATAAATGTTGTGAGCTGTCCTAAATAATTTACAAGCACACCCAACAATAAAATAGTCATAACATCAGGCACAATGAGGAAGTCATTAGTCTGTTTACACTTACAATATTCTTCACATGACTGACAAATAAGAGAAAAACAAACCTGCAAATAAGCCTAACACTGAATATTACTTAACCAGACAATTGGCAATGCCAATTTTTTTTTCTCCATGAAGAGTTCAGCTAGGAAAAGAGCTATATTTCTTAAATGCCAGCTTTCACAATGTCCTATTGCATTTTAAAGCCATGTTCAAGGACTGATATGCTAATTTAAAGCTTTAGAACACTAACATCTTTTTACTTCTAGTCCAAAATATTAGGCTGAGTGTTTCTCTCCTTGTTTGATGCCAAGAACAAGATGTAGGAACCAGTTAAACTGCACAGTCCATCCTTTATCTCTACAAACTTCAATCTGATCTAGAAAATACTTTTTAGCATCCTCCTCGTTTTTCCCCACTGTTAGTGCATCCCGAATGTATTCAATATCTTCTTTGCTTGTTAACTGGGGCATTCCCGTCATCAGCATCATGGAGAACAGGATGATCAGTAGGTTTGTGTGATGACGGAGGGCTCTGTAAGCCTTCACACAGACATCCTGGGTAAAGGGGAAGAAAATGCTGTTATTGTTGTTACCGTAACTAAGTAGGCTGAAGACAACTGGGCTGTACTGGAATTTGCATAGCATTACTCCTACCCATGAGAGGAAATCATCACAACCAAGGCGGGTCCCCCACCTCAGATGAAAAAGTTGGTGAGAACATAAACTGTTTTTACAATCTCGTAAGCACTTTAGGGTAACTACTTTAGGGTAGTTCCATAAATCCAGAGCATGCTCAAGGAAAACTAGCTGATATACATTAGTTTCATCTTATTCTTCACTCTACCTTTTAAATGCAATTTCTTCCTAAGAAATTGTGGATAGAAATTTCTGTAGTCTCTGAAGAGAAATGAGTCCATTTTTGAACACCATGGTGGACTCAATGAGTTTTATTTCTGAGTAAATAACGTTTGCCAGGAGCTAACAAAATACAAAGAAATGATGGGAATGTGGTATTTAGGATTGAGTTAGTTTTCATTTTTATTTTGTTCTTTATTCTATTCTAAGAAAGCAGATAAATTAGCTTTTCACTGTCTGATTCTCAAAATGATTGAATGAACTTTGGAATTTTAATACAAATTCTGAATACTGAATGAGAAAGGGTTTTAAAAATGGTAAGACTGAATTCTAAAGAACACTGAGGGTGTTATATGAGATTCTATAAAGCTCCCATGCACTAGGGTAACTTTGCAGAAACCTATAACCTCCAGATGGGTCCCTAGACCAGGTAAGTCCTGAAACCTAGAGGGCCCAGCCTCTCCAGATTGTTTCATCTCCCTACCCCACATTACTGACATATCCTTTCAACATGAAAGAGTTAGAATGGCCATAGCCCAAATACCCCTAAAGAGAGGGAAAGAAAGATCAAAGGTGATGGTGGTGTTATGACAGAGAAGATAGGATTTAACAAATGAATGTGATTGCTGTATCGTTAAATTGATATCTCTTTTAGTCTCCAGTATCTGAGAGCAGCTAGAAGTAAACACCTAAAGTTGTGGAATTGTAACTCATACCAAACTCTGAAACCTGTTCTACAACTAATTGTTGCAATGTGCTTTGAAATTTATTGCTTTTTTGTATATATGTTATTTTTTTCACAAAAAGAAAATAAAAGTTGATTGTGATGATAAATGCATAAAAAAGTAATAGTAACAACTTCAAAACAAAACAAAACAAAACAAAACAAAATGGTAAGGCTGATGCTTTCCCCAAAAGCCTTTGAGCAAGACCAGTGTACAAGTGAGCAGAGTCCACAACCTAAGCAACAGGTGTGTTTATGCCATTTAAATTGTTCCAGCACACAGAAAAAGATGCAAAGGTTCCCAATTTTCCACAAGAGAATAACTCAACTTTAATATCATAACTCAACAAAGATAAAACATTAAGAAAACTAAAGTTAATGTTCACAGATATAAATATTTCAAATACGAGACTGAGTAAAATGTTGTAAGAGTAACATACCATAGCTAAATAGGGTTTATTGTCAAATTACAAAAAGTTCATATTAAGCACTCTATTAACATCCATTTCTGACATTTAAAAAGTAATATATAACTAAAATGTAACAATGTGTAGAATTATTTGGAAGTATCAGTCAAAATCATTCTAAATAATACAATACCAGAAAAAATGAAGTTAAAATCAGAAAAATGAAGGCAAAAATATCATTTTATACAAATGACATCATTATTTTTGTGGAAACAAGAAAAAAAAACCCTCAAATACTATTGTAACTAGTTTTCAATAAGGTAGTTTTTTTTTTTTTGCATGGGTAGGCACTGGGAATGGAACCTGGGTCTCCGGCATAGCAGGCAAGAATTCTGCCACTGAGCCACCATCACACCACCCAATAAGCTAACTTTTTATAAAACTCAACAAGTAGAATGCCGTAGAATATGAGCCACCATTTGGAAAGTATACTGAAATAACAGATGTCCATGAGTAAGGTGACAACAGCAGCAGGATACCCAGGATAAACACATACATAAAACCTGCAGAGCCCATTCTGAAAACTATAAAACTTTACTGGAGAACATAAAAGGAAACTTGAATTCATGTTCCACAGATAAAACAGTTTATTATAAAGATGGAATTTTTTTCAGATTAATCTATAAATAAAAATTCTTAAACATAAACTTAAATATAGTTTTAGGTTCATCTAGAATAATTAAGGCCCAGGAAAACATTTTGAAGAAATAGATTAATGGGTATGGAATTACAGTGCTTGCCATACCAGATATTAAGACATATTATAAAACTACAATATTTAAAGCACTGTGAAGCAATATTCGTTCTTTTCCAGAAAATATAAGTAATTTTGTAGCATAGACGTAAAGGCTCAGAAACGTACGTTAAGTACATAAATAAAATAAAGGTGCCTTCGCAAATTAGTGGAGAAAAGATCTATTATTTGATAACTAAGGTTGGGGCAACTGACTTTCATGGGGGGAGTAAAGTTAAATCTTTATTCCATGTGATATGCCAAAATAAATTCCAAATGAATTAAATATTTCAGTATAAAAAAGGGAAATATTTAAATAATCAAGGAGTGGGAAAGGACTTTATGAAGTGACTTCCAAGGTGGAATCCATAAGGAAAGACAGAGAGATTAACTTCAGAAGCTTGAACTTTTATGAGAAAAAAGTACATAAACAATTTTAAAAGAGGAAAACAAAAGAAAACACAACTGCAACATCACAGACCACTCTTCTGTCTCCACCCCTTATAGCACTTAAAAATCATGAAGAAAGAGACGAATATTTAACTAGAAATTCAGTCCAAGGGTATTGAATTCACATCACAAAACAAAAAATAGGTAAGAAAAATATTTATAAAAATATGAAAAAAGTCAACCTCATTAGTAATCAAATAGATGTAACAAAATGAAATAGAAGTATTCAACTATCAAATCAGAAATTTTTATTTTTATTTTTTAGGGATAACACCCAGTGTTAACCTTATGGTAGACAGCAACAGATTTAACTTACCAGGAGACAATTTGATAACATGCATCAGAAGCTAAAAAATGCTTATAAATGTAATATAACATAATTGTGGTGGTAGTACCATGACTGATATATTTGTCAAAATTTATAGAACTGTACACTTAAAAAGGGTGAATTCTGCTGTATATAACTTATGCCTCAATAAACTTGACTTAAAGAAAAACAAGATCTATACCCTTTTACCCAGCAATTTCCCTGCTGGAAATTTACCTTTAAAAACTTGGATAAATTTGCAGCGATTTATCTACGAAGATGTTCATTTGGAACATAGTTTAAAATTGTGGAAACCTGACAGCAACCTAAAGGTCAATAGGGAATTGAAACAAAGGTTTATTATGCAAGAACCTACAATTGCATACTTTGCAACCACTAACATGACATTGTAGTATGATCTAATAAGTATGTAAAAGTGTTTGAGTAAAAACAAGGTATAAAAATAACGTGGTATAATCTCATTTTGGGAAATTAGAAATTATTTTTATATACATATATACATAAAAATATATAGGTGACAGGCCAAAATGTTAATAGTGATTTTTTTCTTTTTTCCTTTTAGATTATCTTGTCTGTGTTATTCATGTGTGGCAGAGTAACTGTAATGATAATTATGGTCATACATGTGTTATTCTTATGTCAAGGCTAAAACATCTACTCATTGCCCTCTATTCTAATCAGTTGGTTCAAAATCTGTCTCCACTAGACCACAATCTTCTTTAGACTGATTCATCTCCAGTGTGTAACACAATGTAGTAATGATGAACTATTTAAATTGAATCTATGTTCAGTGTTTATGGTTGGGTTGAAAACATTCTTTATACTATGTCTTCTTTTCTACAAAGCATGGCTTGACTTCAGAGTCTTAATTTAAAAAATAATTACACTGAAAATGTAACTGTAGGTTAAAAAGTGGAGAAGTTAAAAAATAATTACACTGAAAATGTAACTGTAGGTTAAAAAGTGGAGAAGTCTTATACCCCCTTTCTGAGTGGAAAGAGGGCAAAGAGAATGTCAAGATTTGACGATCTCTGGTGGTCCTGTCTGAAGGTTTGGGTCAGGGGGGTGATTGTGAGCTACACCAAAACAGGGGTGATGTAAGTTGGTCAAAACCAATGGTGGATTACCCAAGGCTGCTGAGGCAGCACAGCCTCCAGTGTTAGGTAGATCTGGGCATCATTTCCAGTTCAGCCATTGAGGAACTTTTGTAGCAAATTATCTAACTTCTGTTTCTTCCATTGTACAAGAGGGATACTATAATAGTGATGGTGCCCACCTCATAGGGTTGCTGTGAAGACCAAATAAGACAGAGCACATAGAACATTTCCCCAGAACTACAATATATAGCAAGTGCTTTATTAATATTAGCTATTATTATTATTATTACTATTAACCGGAAGACTAAATGTGAGTCAGAGGGTGAGGCAAGAACTCACTTGAGAGAAAGAGCTACATGATAGGGTACTGGGCAAAATGTGGCATGAGGACTAGACCTGGCCCTCAGAACTGAGTCCCTGAACAGAGAGGGTGGGCGCCTGGCCTTGCCTTCTATCTGCAGTCTGTTGCATGGTCCTGTTCCATCAGCACCCTCCAGGCTGGTCCATGCAGTTTCAAGGACTGGTCACTGAAATTCACTGTTCTTCAGGAGAAGCACGAGAGATTGGTGTCAGGTTCTCTTGCTTTTTCTCCAAGCTTCTATCACAATTTCTTTTCCAAGCACAAAGACCAATGGACTATTCTAGCATCTCTGTGCCTGGCACAGAGGGTGGGACATAGCAAGGGCTCAATAGATGTTAGCACTCGCTCTTGCTTGCCATGGAAGTTAGACAGACTATGCATTTATCTCCGCTTGCCATGAAGGAGGAGACTCACAGATTCAAAAGTCTGTCGGGGCTTTACCTCCCATGGTCCAGGCATCACTTGTCCCCTGGAAGCAGCCCCAGTGCATTAGTGCTTTTGTGTTCTTAATGATTCCACTTATGCCCAGAAATCATTTTCTTTTGCTCAACCATAGGCTCCAAAGAGATTTCCCTCATTTCTTGGTAATTACACAGACTAAGTGCAGATTTCACCCCAGGCAAGTCTCATTAATTTGCCAACTTACACCATTTTCATAAGGATATTGATGGGGATGTCGTTTGACTGAATTAAAGTATATTCTGATTTTTAATTATTTGTCTATCCTTTTATATACTGGGGGCTCTAGGCAAAACGCCTGCTGTGTGAGCCCACAGTGTGGTCAAACTCTTTTCACTAGGAAATTTTCAAGGAGGAAAATTAATCTGAGGCTAAGTTATGATAGGTACTCAGTAAATATTTACTAAGAGATAACACACTGATTTGTCAATCTCTAGCACACAAGGAGACACATTACAGGAAAGGGACCGTCTTGCTTCTGTTAAAGGCCATCTCACTTATAAAAGGAATTTCTGCTGGCTCTAATTTATTTGATTAGTTCCAATTTTCAGAGACAAGGGTAGTCCTATAAGAAAGAAATTTCCTACCCAAATTTAACTGCATGCCACACACTTGACAGACACAATGTCCAAATTCTGACAGGTTGCAGATTTAATAGATTGAGTGAAGGTTTAATTATCCTTTGCTAAAAGTGCAGTAGGGAGCAGTGGTTAATAGGGCAGATTCACACCTAGCTGAGTGGATTAAAATCTTGAATTTATTACTGACAAGCTATATGTCATTGGGGAAGTTACTTTTAACCTCTTTAGAATGTGAATAACAACAATACCTATTTCATATTGTTGTAATGAGATCTGAATAAGATAATATCTGTAAAGCATAGTGCTATATAAGTTGTTGGCTAGTTATTAATAGTATGAGAAGCTGCATAATTGAATCACACACACTTCTCAATCCTGAGGAGGTTACCTTCCCACCCAGGCACCTTTTTCAAAATGTTTCCTTAGATTGTAAAGACCAAGAAGTAAGGCAGGTTTGCAATGGGAGGAATGCCTTACTCCAACCAGTGCTGACGGGTGGGTTCTTTTTACTCTGGTGCACTGAGATAGGTAAAGTTCTCTTCCCTTGAGGAGACCAACAGAGCAGCTGCCCCGCCCACTCAAGCCCGCAGAAGTTTCATTTCTGCCTTTTGCGCTCACCACGGGGTTTGTTGTCTTGGCCCAGAGGTCTGTGGTTTGAGGGACTATGAGGATGTGGCTCAGAAACTCAGGGGAAAACACAAGTACAGAAGTTACTGGCTGTAGTGACAGAATTTTCCCTACTGTTAGGGCTGTCTGTGCATTGACCTCAAACATCTCACTCTGTTCTTCTAACTTCCCTCCTGAAAAGCCTTATATTATTGAGTGCAGAAGAAAAGGGTAGAGAAAGAATCTCATTTTGGACTTGATTTAATCTACTTGTCAATGTATGTATGTGAATGTGGAGAACATATAATTCTAAATGTCATTAGCTGGAACACTGTTAATAGAGCCTACACAGGACATCTGCTCTTAATTTGATAGTTGATCCAAATGCCTCAATTATAGCACCTGTACCAAAAGAAAGGCATGCTTTTACAAAGCTACTCACTCCCCTAAGTCTTGGGAACAAAAGGAAATCGTTACCATTTCAGGGTCAAAATTTAGATTTGACTTGTTAAGGGGCCCAACTGGGCGGGCCACAGTGGCTCAGGAGGCAGAGTTCTTGCCTGCTATGCTGGAGACCCAGGTTCGGTTCCCAGTGCCTGCCCATGTAAAAAAAAAAGGGGGGGGGGGTGGGCAACTATCAGTTCATTAAACTGAAAACAAACCAAACTGAGTTTTTAACTCCTGATGAACTGAGGCAGCTTTAGACTATCCAAGGTCATATGGAATTGGCCTACCATAAAGATGAAGGAGGCTAGTTCTCATCTAGAAATGGAGAAGTGAAATATTTAGTACATATCCATAAAGATGAAGGAGTAGCCTCAAGACCATCAAAAAGAAACTCCAGGAAAAAGATTCCAGGGTTGAAGAGAGAGTAGAAATATTCACAAATATTCATCAGTGAAAAGAAATGTTCCCACCCGTTTACTTTTCCTAAACGGTAAAGGTGCCTCTGTCTGTTAGTGAAACAAGACAGTGTAGAAAATAATATTTCAGCCCAGGCAGAGGATTTTATTTCTTATAAACAATCAATGCATTGGTGAGCCAATATCTTTGAAAGTTATTTTGACAAAACAAAGAGCACTGATTAGTAGACTTAATAATTCAGGAAGAGGCATTTGTTGGTAAAACTGAAAGAACAGTGTGTCCCACACTTAGCCAGGCATTTGCTGAATTTGAATTAGGATTCTTATATTTAAAGTCTTCTTAAAAATGATTCCCATACTAGCCTCGTCTGCCAGGAGAAGGGATGTACTGTTTGTTTTCCGAATTATTTTGCTAGACACTCATTAGAAACCTACAGGCCACGATTAAACTCTTCTACTTTAGTCAACTATTCTAAATAGCCTGCACGTAGGGTGTGTGTGTGTGTATTTATCCTCAAGCATTGTTCTGAAAAGAATTTAAGTTGGATCATTTGGATACACAAAAGTCAAAATAATATTAATTAAAAGGATGAACAAAGGAAATCATCCACAGTAGGTTCTGGAACGAGTAATTTAAAAATTATATATCACAAAATCTATATACTTGGATGGTCTTCAAATATTTCTCTAGCCAAAGGAAAGTCTAATCAGTTACTACATACACTGTTCAGAAGATTTAAAAAATCATATTTGCTTAGCACAAGCACAGATTAGAAACTGAGACCAGAGATAAATTTCACAGGCAGATCTTTATAGAGTACACTTCCTAACATGGGGGACAATGGCCTTGATAATATTCTTATAGACAAAACAGTTCTCTAACAGAAACTAAACATTAAGAGAATTATGATAGTTGACAGACTGTCCTCATTTAGTGTTTAAAAGTAACAGTGATCAAGTATCACAGGCACTGAATGATACTGCATACTGCTGGATTCATACATAAATCCAATCCAAAGTCATCTTTCCAGTGTTAGATTCATATTGTTTCCCCAGAAAAGTGATTAAATTTTTCAGGCTTATCCAAGTCCTAACAGTTCTACAACTCCACAGAAGTCCAGGTCTGGGGTAGATTTCACACTAATACTTGTAGAAATGGCCGATGCTGGGAGCTACCCTTAAGGGCAGCTTCCAGTGGGTAACATTGGATGGGGGAAAGGGCTGAGACTGACCTAGTTAGTGGGCTACAGTGAATCCCAAGAGGGAATCTAGTATTGGATTCATATCCTTTATCAGTGTATCATTTTATGGGTAATGTTACAAACTCCCACTTGACCTATAATAGGCCTTAATAATGGTAATATGCAATTAATCAATTGAGCTCCAAATGATTTTTTTTGCCTTGCTTTCTACTCCCCTAATCTAGGCCATGTACTACTTCAATTTGGA
>PVIY010016565.1:15624-51494 GCA_004026745.1 Myrmecophaga tridactyla
CCGGGGAAAGTTGTTGGAACCCAAGGGCCTGGAGAGAAGACCAGCAGAGACCATCCTGTGCCTTCCACGTAAGAAAGAGCCTCAGTGGAAAGTTAGCTGCCTTTCCTCTGAAGAACCAACAAAATAAATCCCCTTTTATTAAAAGCCAATCCGTCTCTGGTGTGTTGCATTCCGGCAGCTAGCAAACTAGAACACATACCCATATATATCTATCTATGTTCCAGCCACACTGGAGAAAGATACATTTTGTAACTAAATACTATTGCATGTACTCTTCTATCCCCATGCCTTTGCTCATGCTGTTCTTTCTGCCTGGATGCTCCTTCCCCTCTCTGCATTTGCTGGGCAAAGTGAAACTGAACTCAGTCCTTAAGGCTCAGATAAAAACACTTCCTTCTCTGAAAAGTCCATTTCTAACCCCCAGGGCAGGATTCATTGCCCCCTCTGCAAACTGTTTTAGCACAAAACATCCTCAGCCCAAAGTTAGGTATGTATCCTTGCTGCAGTGCACTGGGGCTGTGCTTATGCTCTCTATCACCTGTGCCCAGCACAGACCTTGGCCCACTGTAGATAAATTATAACATATGATGAATGAATGCTTCATGTGCAGAAGCAAAGTCAATCTCAGGCAAGATTCACTGTTTTAAAATCAAGATGAATTAGGGAACGCTTGTATTTCAAAGGTATTGAATGATAAAGACATCTTGCCTTGCCAAGGGCAGTGATAGAGACTTTTCTGTGTCTGGCACAGTGTCTGAAATGTAGTAGTACTTCATAAGTGTATGTTGAATTAGTGCACTAATTTACATATGGCAGGAGAGGGTCTAGGGACTACAGCAGGATGGAGCAAGGGCTCGAGCATCCAGCCTTACAGGTATAGAAAGTGACAAGCATGAGGGCTACCACACAAAAGGGAGACTGAACAGCAGTGGAGAATCCATGTGTGAAAGCTGGCAGCCCTCATAAGACAGTCAGATGACAAGGTCCCGGTGGTCCCTGAGGCTGACTGTCAGAGACAGAACTAGAGTCCCAGCAAGGTAAATGGCAGGAGGAAGTCGCTAGTCCTAGAGGGAGGTTAACAAGCCAGGGCCTCAGGTGAAAGAAGTGAAGCAGAAGCACAGTTAAAACCTGGGATCCAAGGCTGGAGCTAGACTTTAGCAGAAATGGATTTTTGTTAAATAAAGTTCTTAAAAACTTCCTCAGTCAGGATACTGTATAGAGACTGAGCATGGAGCATGGAACTGAGGCTGCAGGCTGGAAGGCCTGTGTTCACCTGGTTTGGGGACAGCAAGAAGACTGCTGGTGTTGGAAACTTGGCAGGCCTGACAGAACTGGCAAGAAAACATTCACATTCAGCCTAGATGAAAGAACTCAACAAACGTGCTCTAGACTTCTCTCCTATAAAATGCTTAAGAGTGACATCTAGGGGCAAGCACATTTTAAGTACATTCATTAAAATGCATGATTTGCAGAGTGGTTGTGAAGGTCTTATTTGGCTCCCTGATTCCTTCAACTTTATTTGATACACATTTGTTTAGTTCCTAATCTGCACAAAAAATCTCTTCAAGGTACTGGTTCACCTGATGCCAAGCTGTTCACTCTCCTTAAGAACTAACCCATATTGAACCTATACTACTGGTAATAGTGTACATCTTATACTCTTGGCATAGGCTACTGTTCTGATTAGGTAAAATATGTAGTATTTACATCAATAAATAAATCTCCACAGAAATGTAAATAGGCACTATGTGACATTCACACATCTGTATCTAATTATACATTAGTTTTCATAATTAGGTTTACTTCCTCCCTGGTGAATGGATATCTATCCTGAATCTTGAAGACTTATTAATTTCCATGTGATAGTAGTCTGAATTGCTGTTTCATAAAATCATAGGACACAGTGTATCATAGGGAAGGAAGAAGTCTTAGAGGTTATCTAGTCTGATCCAACCCCCACCCTGTGCGGGAATTGCCCCTCCAACATTCTCTCCTTTACTCAGAAAATGCCCACTGAATACAAACTACATCCTAGGCCCCATGTGGGCAATATAGGTCAGATGTGGCCCTGCTGCACAAAGAGCAAACTAGCATGAATAATTATATGCCTGAGAGATGCTATAAAGGAAACATGCAGGTGGTGTGGCAAGGAACAGGAGGGAACCTAATTTAGAAAACTGTTCTGAGGACAGACATTTAAGCTGAGATCTAAAGGGTAGTGAAGAGCATTCCAGGGAGAAGTCTGAGCAGTGTAACAACAAATAATGGGTGCTGCAGAAGAAGGACACTGGAGTAGTGAATGGGGTCGGGATAAGGCTGGAGAGAGGCAGGAACCCCATCACACAGAGGCTGTTTAAGTGAGGACTACCATTATACCTGTTTCTTAAAGTTCAGATTTTAATCAGAGTTTGAGCCTTTTAGAAGACCAAGTACTTAAAAGAAGGAAAAACACTAAAATGCTGACAATGTCATCCTCAGAAGGGAGAATTGTGGGGTTTTGATGTCTTCAAGATATTTTTAATATTTTCTTGGCTTTTGTTTCCAATAAAAAGCATGCATTACTTTTAAAATTAGAAAAAAATACATTCTTAACAAAAAATTTTAAAAAGCCAAATTTCATTTGCTAATAATAAAAACATATTCATGTGTTATTATGTTCTATAACTTTTCACTGAAATTAAAATAAAGTGGTCTAAAACATGTTTTGTTTTGTTTTGTTTCCCTATTCAGTAAGGAAGAGTTTTCTAATAAGAATTAATTGATCAGAATCATCATCATTCGAAAACATCTGGTTAGCTCCCTCTATGTAAGATGCTGCTCTACAAGGCTAACAGATTAATTCTTGGGTTCAAATGATGGGCCTTGTTTTTGTGTCTCTCTGTCTAATTACAGCTTGTTTATGAACTCCTCCCTATTCTAGAAATAATGTATGAATCTGGTCCTAGGCTGAGCTAGCTACTATGGCAGGAAGAGAGGGGTGGGACAAAGTAGCGTGTACTCCTTTCAGTTTCCCTTTCTCCCACCCCCTTGGCCACTAACTAGGTATGTTTTAAATTCTCTGTGAGGTCACGCTTCACAAAAACTGGGTTGACTTTTCTCCACTCCTCCCAACATAGCAGGTTATTGAAATATGCTGCATGTATTAATTGACCTTATCAATTCTGAATTAGTGATTCACTGGAAGTGAGGACACTTTAAATTCAAAATGTAAATATATACAACATTTCCCAGCTTACCTAAAAATAGCAACGTTATTATACAAGATTCTGAGACACTATTTAGAGAGTTTGGGAGAAGATGTGGTCTCTGATCCTGAAGGACTTCAACTCAAAAAGGAAGCATAAAACTAAGAAAGAGAAAATCTTTCTGGAAGGTTTAGCAGTATGTAAGTCATAGGTCTGTGTCAAATGATGAAGAAACTTGATTCACATCTTTGTTAAGCTGGAGACTTAAGAAATTTTGCATATGTATAATTGAATACTGTGGTGTTTAGCTCTGCTCCAGCTGTGAGGAGGGTAGAGATAAATGGGGAGAGGAGCAGAGAAAGGAGCAGGGAAGGGGAGGCAGAGCAGAGTTTTGGGCCCCAATTGCTCTTCACCCAGAGCAATGCTACTTTTTCATATTTTATATACTGTAGTTCTGCCAGGAATTTCATTGCTAATCAGATTTCTCAACTTAAAAGTTGAGACAATCCACTGTGATGTACATAGCAATAGTGGCTACTGTTAATTGAGTTTTTTCTTGTGGTCTAAGTTCTGGGTTAAGCATTTTACATATATCACTTAAATAATCCTTAGAAAAACCACAAGGTAGGTATTTCTGTTCCCACTTTACAGATGAGAAAACAGAGGTTGTAAAAGGTTAGATGGCAGGGCTAGCATTCATACTCAAATGTGTCTACTCTGAAGCCCATTATTCTAACCACAATGCCATGCTGGATCTACCTATAAGGCTGACACTACATATATAGACAGGCACTTAAAATATGTATTAGTACCCCCAAAATGTAGATACATATGAAAACAAAAAAATTTATGAAGGTATAGTCATACACCACCTGGAGGTTGCTTTAGTGAAAGAGGATTTAATGGCATAAGAAAGAAGATTTCCTAAAAAATCATCTTAGTAATAATCATGGGGTGAATAGGGGAATGCTCCTAGGATGAAAGAACAGGGTGTGTGATGTCTCACTGCAAAGATTTATTGCTTTGGGTGGAAGCTGCCTGCAAGAGCAGGCAACCTCTCCTTGGCCTCCCCTTACCCCAATTTTTTCATTGAACAATACTATGGAACTTAAAACAAAAGGTGGAGGAGGTTATGGGGGAAGTATTGCTGAAATTTTAACGGGTGACATGGGTACCATGAGGGTCTACAGGAATGTTGTCAGCACCAGAAAAGATGGGTAGTCATTCTAGGGAAAAATACTGGCAAAAAGGAAGAGACCATATATACAGAAATGAGGATAGCCTGCCTAAGAGACCAAAGCCCTTGCTCTTTATCTAATTCTTTAAATTGCAGTATTACTCATGCAATTGTCCTAAGCCAGTCAGTTGGACGCACCTCCAGGAAAGAACTGAATATTTGCCCCCCTTTAAATGGTGAGTTTATTCCAGGGGTTTTGGTTTGTTTTTTGGAACCATTTTTCTCTTTCAAGAGGTTGTCAAAATACATGATTTTTAACTTTAAAGAAAAACAGGACTGAAATGTGTCATGTCCCCAGAAATAGTCTGAAACCCACTTGAGTTTATTCAGAAAAACACCCACTAAAAATCCTAAGGCCATCTGACCACAGAGATCTCAGTTTCTCTGACAACTCCACTGGAACTGCCGAGGGTAAATCTTGTAATCCTCAAATCAAAAATCAGTCAGGAGAAAAACAAGAACAGACAAATTTTGAAAACAATATACCCTAGTTCTTGTTCCACTGTACTTCAAGTCTCATGTAATCCTAAGGCCTCTGGGACTCAAGAAGAGACTCAGGAAAAAGACTTGTTCCTAAAATGTTGAGTGCAGTGAAACCATCTTTAAGAAGCACTAAAGGAGGTGGCTATTTAAAGGGAACCCAAGGCAAATGTACATATAGAGCAATTACTCTTTGCCTGTATTTATCTGTTTGTTTGTATTGCTATAAAATAGGTATATTTACAGTAGTAATTATAACTTCTGAATTGTGCTCATTAACAATTACCAAGTTTGCAAGTGTGAAAATTTTTCCTCAGGCATTTAAACTGATAGTCAAAACTGGATACAGACAAGGAAGTAATGAAAAGAATACAGAATCTGAACACACCTAGCAAGATGAGTAGACTCTTGTAGGAGCTTATTTACAAGTAAGCAGGACAAGGCAGAGTTCTTTGTAGACTCTGTGGTCAAGGTGATAAGGTTTCAAGTCAGAGAAGGGACTACCCTTTCCAGAAATGAGAAAAGCATATGGTAGCAGTGCAACAAGAATTACCTGTGTTAGTAATCTGATAACCATACTACTGTAGCAAGAAGCAATAGAAGTTTACAATTACTTGAGAGTCCTGAAAAAATATATGTAAAGTTTGAGTCTTCTAGCCAGCCATCTGAATGGATAAATATTCAATGGCTAAATCTGCTCATGGAGGTGTTCTTCCTTAAAGCCCTCGTTTCAGTACCAAGGTGTGCTGTATTTGCCAGTTCCACTGATCAAGGACCTCCTATTTGGTTTTAGGTATGAGGATTACTGAGGAGAGTCATTTTGCACTTGGGGAATGAATGGAGAAGACAGGGAGGAGACGGGGTTGGCCATGCCAGGAGAAGGTTGGGATAAGAGCAGCCTCAAGTGGGTGAGAGGTAAGGCTGCTGTGTGCCATAGGTAACATCTGTAGCCTCTCTGGCCTCTTGGTTGGTGTTCATAGTAAGCAATGAAGAGGGATACAACTTACCTGAAATTTCTGGAAGTGTGGGCTGGTCTTCTTTCCAGAAGTTCCCATCACAAACAGGAAATCTGGGGTTAGCACAAATGGCACTCTCTCCTTATTAATGCCCAAGAAACTTTTGTAATTCCCAAGAATATGCCCAAAGTCAATATGGAATAGATTTCCTTAAGAGAAAAAGACATTTGACATCATAACACTGACATAAGCACTTGAAACAATTCTCCAGTATGTTCATTTCTTGTGATATTTTTTTAAGGTGCCTAAAAATGAGCTAACTTGATTGAGAGAGCTATTTTTACACTTTGTTTTATTGTCTTCTGATATTCTTCATCTCAGCAGGTGTGTGAAAGTAGTACCCACAAAAACACTCTTTGAACCAAGTGTGCTTTTGATGTCCTTCCGGTGTTCTTTAAATGACAGCCAAATGTCATTAACAAATTCTTGTCTCAGAATTATTCTATGAAACATAAATTAAACTCTCTGGCTAATATGTCATCATTGTGCCTAAGATTCTCTTATGCCCTTTATGTAATTCAGGATATACTGATGTTTCACTCTGCATGGGTGGGGGGTAGGGGGAATTTCACCTTTTAATTTTGAGCAGCATAATAGAAATAAATCATTTTAAGTTTTCTTTGGCTCAATTTCTATCACTACCACTACCACCATCACAAGTACAAACATCTCTTATTTATATAGCCTTTTATCATTTATGTGGTCCATAAATGCACTGCCTCTCTTGATTCTCACAGAAAGTAAGGATTTGCCTCAATCTACTTTTTCCACACACTATTTTAAAACTGGTCCAAATTTCATAGAGAAAAATTTTATGGCTTGGTGGCCAATACTGACCACTGTCAGGGTGGACACTGAACCAGTAGGGGAGGATTAGGGAGACTTAGCAATTCAAATTTAAGTTCTTTTTGCTGCTTCAGCAATAACTGATACTGTTGATGTCACCCACTTTCCCTGGCTTCTGGAATGTGACCTAATCCTAGTTTTCTTGCCATCTCTGACTTTTCTTCCTTAAGTCCCACTTGCTGCCTTCTTCTCTTCCCACTCTTTGGTCCTCAAGCTGGATGGCCTCTCTAGGATGATCACAGCATCTGTGTCTTTACACAGCAATGACTCCTAAGTATATGCTGCAGCCTAGAATTCTATTTAAACATCACTCAACCACAAACTCACCTGTCTCTGTGATCATAATATTGTCGTTGTGCCTGTCTCCTATTCCAAGAACAAAGGTTGCCACACAGTAGCCAGCACAGGAATAAACAAATCTCTCCACTGCTGCCTGGAACTAATTAAGATGCATCTGAATATTAGTTGTGTTCTATCTACAAAGAGCAGCACAGATCTATTACAAATTTCTTCTCAAAAGACACTGTTCTGGAAACTATTTTCAGAGAGCCCACCTGATTTCATTATGTTACATATATTAATTATGTGCCAACTTTCTCATTGCTTTGCTTATAGCTTAGGTGAAGATTCACTGATCAACAACAGCACAAGGAGGAAACAAGAATCAAAGGGCAACAGTAATTTAATCAAAAAGTTTGCTTCCTTTCCATGCATCACTTGCCAGCAATTATACAGAAGCCATAGTAATTTCTCCTTCATTGGCGAACGTATGTTTTGCTTGTGACCACTTAAAGTATGCAAGGGTTCAGACATCCACATGTATAGCAGACTAAAAACTGCTACTAACTATATATCCTCCCCAAAAGGCTGCTAACCATGCAAATGCTAATTCTATGCTAATCGTGTGCAGGAGAACTTTAAATGACAGCCCAATGGCCTAACCGCACAGCTTGTAAAGGATTCAGCATACACACTTCAGAAGAATAGTGAAACCGACATTTTCAGTATCTATAATTTACCACTTTGATTAGAGTTACAGTGGTAAAGTATAAATTTCCTTGTAAATTATGTGGTATTTTCCCAGTTAAGAAATAATTTATATATGTAACTAAAGTTTTCTGCTGAACAAAGATAAGTAACCATAAAAGTACTAAAAGATTATTTTACAGAACCAAATTTTAGACAGAATATGCCTGATAATCAAAGGACAGGCAAATGCTTGTGGAGTTTTAAAATGAGTCCTTCTATTTTACACATTTATGCTTTTTCACCACAAGGAAAGCACTTAAAAACCCACTGCCTTATGAGTAACGGATTTCACCAGCATGTTGGGTAGCAAGACATTGGTAGATTATTTGAAAACATGAAACCACTACTGCTATATAAACGACAACTTGTAAGGAGCCGTTAGGGTGGGGAAAATTCTGAGCTTACCTTTTCTTCAATAGGGCATTTTTCTTTGAGCCAGTGATTTAGTACTTCATCTTTAAATGCACCCGTGTTGCCCACTGTGCTTTGCTGGATTTTGGCAATTGTTGTGGCATCCTTCACAATCTCAATCATTCCTGCATGAGGATACATAAATTTTGATACAAATTGGGGCCTATAACCTGACCCCAAAGAGGAAAAGCTACGTCTTTGTTGAGGATGTTTGCTTTTATTTTTTTTAACCAGTGTTCTATTTTCCAGGTCAATGCTTTTTGTTTTCTTAGGAAGAAGAGAATAAAGGAGGAGGATATGGAAGTTGTGTGGGACATGCTTTCAATATTGGTGAATGAAAACAGGAGAGGGTTAATTTGGAATGGTAATAAGTAAAAGCATTTATCTGCTCAGCATATTTTTCTTCACTTGGCAATCTTTGCCTTTTCCTTCTTTAAATTTTAGGGTCAACTGTAAATGGTTTGTATTTGGTCCCAAATCAGAATCATGAATAAAAATATATTTGAAACTAAAATGTTAAATGTCTATTAAAATACCTGAGAGTGTGTAATAGCTTTGTGAATTCTGGGATATTAAAATAAAGTGACAGATCTTTCCATCTATTTTTAAATGCTATTTGGTGAGAGAGAAATTTAATGTGCAATGAAATGTGAGTTGAAGTTTAGAGGTGGAGAAGTAAAGGGGAGAGAAAAAATTCTTACTAAATCATTTCCATGAATAGTCACAAGGATTTGAATTATGCATTCATGTATTTTCAACATATCCATATTAAATTGAGAGTCACATCCACCAGCCTTGGAACATTTTCTTCCTTTTTATATGGATTGTAATAGAAATTTTTTCTGTTATTAAATGCCTACACTGAAGTAATTATAATCTTTTAAACCTAGCTGAGTGGTATATTCATCTCTTGAGGTAATCATATACCTATTTTGTCACCAGTTGAAATGCAACCATATGGCAGGAGGCTTAGATCCAAAGATTCTGTCTCCCAAATGGATTCCATGATTCGTAGAATCTGGGCATCAAAACACAAAAACGTTTCCATCATAAATATACATGAAATTAACATATTTCTGATTTTAAAATATAACAGTCTTATCTAGTAACACAAAATATATAAGTGAACATAAAATATATAAGTAACAATTATATTATTTACCATCTTGGTAAACTGTAAAGTTTCCCGTCATTAGGAGCCTGTTAATTTTGGTTCCTTAGATGTATTTTGGGGAAGAAGATAAAAGGATTTTTCTTTTGGGTAGGTTTTAGTCCTATTTCATCATATCTATTTATCCAAAATGTTCCACTCTAATATCCTTACTCATTTGTATTGATAAAGTGCTCTAAAGCTAAATCCAAAGTAACCATAACAACAATGATGACATCGATAGCTAACATTAACTGAGGGCAATTTTATCTGAGTCTTGTATTAATCCTATCCCATCCTGCAGGTGAAGAAAATATGGCTTAGAGAGATTAAGTAAATTGCTTAGCTACCAAGTCATGTGCCTCAACAACAAAATCAAGGTACACAAAGGACAAACACAAACTCTCTCTCAAAATGAGAATATAATGATGTTTGTTGTTGTCCATCTCTGAATAATTCAAAAGTCTACCAATTCATTTGAAATTTAATAAACTTATAAAAAGTTTGAATGATTTCTTTGTTTTTTTTTTAACTTTCAGGACAATACACACACTATTCTTGAAATTTGTTTCCCTGTTAGAAATGAGTGAAAACAGAAACATAAAAAAGATAGAAAACATGACCAGTTTAAAAATAGGTTATACATTAATCAGTGTGGCTCTGTTTAGGGTCTATTTTAAATAAACTGTATTAAATATTAGAAAATATGTTACCTCCACAATGTTGAGCAACTATAATATGGAGATTACTTTACAGATTTGCAAAGCTGAAGTTTATCCAGAAATGTTAGAAAATAATTAGCACTGATATCACCATTCAATTTCTACCCTAATAACCTGTTCACTCTCATCACTTAGCTGTGTAATTTCTCCAACCACCTATCTGCTCATCTCTCTCCTTCCCATCATATCATTCATGCTTGTGTATGTGTAAGTGTATCTAAGGAGAATACCTGTGGGTGTGTACATATGTCTACGAATATGAACAAAGGGAGTACTTAGGGTGAATATGTCAATATTCTGTGTAACAATATTGGAATGGGGTGTATGAAAAAGCTGTTAGGTGAGGTAAGTATATCTCGCTATTTGGGAATGTGGATATGTACCATCTCAGGAGTGGACAGAAGCATTATGCTCACTACATAGCATATCAAATGGCCCAGAGCCATATTTCCCAAGTGAAAATTCTAGTATGTAATTCTATCATTGCTGATCACATAAAAGAAGTGACTGGGGCCAGAATGAGTAGACGGTATTTTTTTAGGTCTAATACAGAATTCTTTTCTCAGACTTTTTTTTTAATAGTAGCATACCTGTAAAATAAGCATGTCTTGACGCAGATCATCTCCATGTTTAAAGATAATTCCAATTGTTTCATTTGATAGGGCTGTAGGATCAGCACATTTAAACTCAAGCCACAGGGGCTTTTTTTTGGAGGCCATCACTTTACATTTCTCAATCTGAAAGAAAGCAGCCACGTTTCCTACACACAGTGAATGCACAATGTGGAGTAACAAATCTTCTTGTAAAGATCTTGGTTGGAAAACTATTTTCAATGACTTAAGTACAAATTCAAAAGGTATTCTCAAAATTTTGGAATTGCTATGAGAGAGAAATGTACAACATTTAAACCAGAAGTTCTCAAGCCATGATCCAAGGAAACGGAAGAGTTCTGTGGAGATGCCTAAGAGACTTCCTAGGTGTGGCAGATCCCACTCTCCCACTCTCACCCTCATGTACTCTTTAAAACGAGCAACTTTGCAATTATCTATTTATACATTTGGCTTCCCTTTAAGATTTTACATATAAAAAAGAGTTCTATTGCTACCGTAGTGTCTGAAAAACCATTTTCTAGTTTGCAGAATCAGATGCAACAGGGCAAATCTATCAAGATGAAATTTGGAAATAATTAGAAAATCTAGCACTCAGGTAGTGCCGCCCCCTACATAAAAAAAGCAACCCCATAAATCTAGATAAGTTTAAGGTAAGGGAAATGTGGCTTAGCCACCCATTAAAAAATACAAAACTTAGGGGTTTTAGCCAAAAGTGAATTCACCATGCAACAAAAGATCTTTAAATAATAAAAGCAAACACAATTTGAAGTTGCATTAATATATCATAATTACTACCAATCCTTAAATGAAGGACAGTTGCTTGTGTTTGCTGCTGCTATAGAGTCAGTTTACTGATAATTTTATATAAAATTAAAAATGCAAGGGAGGAACTTGTCCTGCCACAAACAGCTGGCACACTGGACAAAGTATATGAAACAATTCTTTTAAGAAAGCAGGCAGTGTGGAACTGTTATACCTGAGAGAAGGGAAACAAATGGTGAACCTTGTGATTGCCCTACCTTACTGCCTGGAGGCTGCTTTACACCACAGCACAAAGAATGATCATACAGAGCCCAAGATCTAGCAGTCTAAAATACATGTATGTATAGTCTTAGGAGAGGAAAAAGAAGATGGGACAGAAAAAAATATTTTAAGAAATATTTGCTGAAAATTTTCCAAATTTGATAAAAATATAAACAACAGATCAAAGGAGCTCAATAACCCCCAGCAGACTGAATATAAAGAAAAGCACATTAAAGCCCATCATAATCAAATTGCTGAAGACCAATGATAAAAAGAAAATCTTAAAAAGCAGCCTGGAAAAAGAGACATATTAGGTACAGAGAATCAAAGATAAAGATAAGAGTCTTATCATCAGAAATATGCAAAACATTGTTGAAAGAAAAAAGGCCAACGTACAATTCTATATCTAGTGAAAATAATTTTCAAAAATGAAGGTGGGATAAAGAATATTTCAGATAAACAAAAGTTGAACGAATTTATTGCCAGCAGACCTGTACTATAAAAAAATGTTAAAGGCCAAAAGTAACTGATGGCAGATGCAAATTTGGATTTACACAAAGCAATGACTAGCACCAGAAATGGTAAATGTATGGGTAAATAAAATTTAAAAAATCTGTTTAAAAGATAACTATTTAAATAAAAAGCAATAACAATATATTATGGGATTTATAACAAATGTATAAGTTAAAAGTATGACAAAAATCATTAAAAGGATGGGAGAGAGTTAACGGAAGTATACTGTCATAAGGCCTTTACACATACATGAAGTGATTTATTATTTGAAGGATACCAAGAGAGTGTGGTATTGATGTATGGAAAAACATTTAGATCAATGGAACAGAGAAAAGAATCTAGATGCTGACCCATCCACAAATGGTCAGTTGAGATTTGACAAAGTTGCAAAGGTAATTCAATAGGAAAAGGATAGTTTTTTCAACAAATGGTGCTGGAAAAATTAGAAATTCATGCGAAAAAATTGAACCCTGGCCATTACCTCACACCATACATAAAAATAATCACAAAATGGATCATAGACCTAAACATAAGATTTCAAACTATAAAATGTCTAGGAAAAAATATTTGTCACAATGAGTTAGTCCAGGATCTCTCAACCTCAGTACTATTGACATTTTGGGTTGGATAATTCTTTGCTGTGGGCAGATGGAAATTGTGGTATCTTATACATTTGTAGGATATTTAGCAGCATCTTTGATCTCTACTCACTGCTGGTAGTATCCTCTCAGTTGTGAAGTTAGTTTCTCTAGACATTTACAAATATTCTAGTAGAGGGTAAAAATCAGTATCACCCTTCATTGGGAACTACTGAGTTAGAAAATTTTTTCTTAGATAGGATACAAACCATAAAAGAAAAATAAAGATAAACTGGATTTAACCAAAATTGAAAGCCTCTACTCTTTGAAAGCTATTTCTTAGAAAATGAAAAAGCAAGCTACAGACTGAAAGAAAATATTTGTGAAATTTATATCTGATAAAGGACCTGTATCCAGGATATATAAAGACCTCTTATAAATAAAAAATAAGACAACAAACTTAAAAATAGGTAAAAGATTGGAATAGAAAGTTCTCAAAGATACATTAATGGAAAATAAGCACATGAAGAGATGATCAATATCATTAGAGAAATGCAAAAATAAAAAATAGATTCCACTTCACCGATTTCAATGGGTAAAATTGAAATGACTGAATATAAGAAGTGTTGGCTAGGATGTGGAACAATAGGAATTTGCTGGTGGGAATGTAAAATGGTAGTAGCTACTTTGTACAAACAGTTTGGCAGTATTTTATAAAATTTAACATATACTTACCATTTGACCCAGCTATTCCACTGCTAAGTATTTAATCAAAAGGTGAATGGAAAACAATTATGGACTATAGCTCTAGGGGATACTACTGAGTCATGAGAAAGAACAAACAATTGATACACATAACTAATCTTAAAAACATGCCAAGTGAAAGAAGCCAGATATAAAAACTACATATTGTATGATTCCACTGAACAAAATTCTAGAAAAGGCAAAACTATATGATAGAAAGCAGATCTGTTGATTAAGGCTTGGGACAGGAGAAAAGAATCTACTATAAAGGGACACAAAGGAACTTTTTTGATGTTGGAAATGTTCTATATCTTGACTATGGTGGTGGTTACATGTTTTTATATGTTTGGCAAAACTCACTGACCTCTGTATTAAAATGGTCAAATTTTGTTGTATATAAAAATATTAACTTGATTAAGGTGATTTAAAAAAAAGGGGGGGCGTGTAAGGGTAGTTCAGTGGTAGAATTCTAGCCTGCCATGCGGGAGACCTGGGTTCAATTCCCAGTCCATGCACTCCCCCCAAAACAAACAACCAACAAGCAAACAAAAATTCAACATTACTCACATGGAAAAATAATGAAATGTGACCCCACCATACAGCAAAGAAAAAAAAAAAGGAAGGTTTTTAGTAACCAATGTTTATTGAGAGGTTTGACCGTTGAAGTACATCCTGAGACTCTTCAGCTTCCCTGTCTCCATGTAAATCTTACTCTTTAAAGTACTGGGCCCTACAAAGCATGCAAAAGATATTTTCAAGACCTTAAAGACCATGTGGACACATCAAGGTGATACCTACCACAAGCAGTCCTGCTTTCAGTCCAGGATCATATGGAACTCTAAAGCTTTTTGGGAGATTAGAATTCTGGAGGTTTTCAAGCTTTTGCTTAAGTTGTGAAACAACTGTAATTGTTAAAAGAAGACAAAAGTTATGTAAGACTAAGAAATCATCAGTATTTTCTATAACATTTCCTGAGGCCTAATTTATCCATGGTATTCTATACATTTGGTCCGGTATGGAATAGGAGAAAGGGTAATCCCCTGCCTTTGAGGAACTAACTGACCATTTGAGGTAGTTAAAATAAGTTAGGGTCACTGTGAGCAATATAACCATGTATACTAACTACAACAGGTAATAGAAATATGTGACTACAGACAGGATAGCAACTGGGCACCAATACAGTCAGATAGAGAGGGGTATTGGGAGGGCTAAAGAATTAATACTGTAGTTTTCTTTCCAATATGTGAAACTTTAAACTGCTGTCTGATTTGGGGAACAGACATTTGAAGACAATATAAAATGGAATTGGATTAGAGTTCTATAAATTCTTTTCAAAAGAGGAAGTTAGATTGCATGGAGAAATATGCAATTTTGACAACCTCAAAATTCTAAGGGCAAAATGCTTAAATTAAAAATCACTCCCAAGATAAAAGCTCCACTGTAGGCCAGTGCAATTTTTTCCTTTTCCTACTACAAAAAAAATAAAGATTATTATTACCGTTATTATTTTTAGGAGAGAGTATTATTGATGTATTGGAAATTAATCAAAGGACAAATATGGAAAGTTAAATTATTCAGAAGTTTAAAATACTGAGGATTTTTTCTAAGTGCCTACTATAAGCCATAATGCTAGGTCTAGGTATATAATATTGACTAAGAGATATCTCCTAGCTTCAAGCTTACCAGACAACAACAACGTTTTAATGAGTAATTTTTGTACTATCAACCAAAAACTGTGAGACTATAGAAAGGGAGTGATGAATTTTCCTAGGGTAGGGACTGGATTTCCTAGTTTAGGAACAAGAAAAGGATATTGGAAATGCCTTCAGAGAGGAGGACATTGTATATACATATACACACACCTGAAGAAACATAAAAATTTAAAATACCTTCTAATTAAATAATTAATTACTTTAAAAGACTACAAATATGAAAACTATATGCATATATTAGAAAATGGGAAAAATGGTAAAGATCTGGAAATAACTGATCTGGGTTTTTTTGCTGCATATGCAATTGTTCTTAAAAATACACCTTATGTCTGAATAATGCTTTTAATTTTTTCAAAGAGTCTTATATTTGTTATCATAGCTTCATCATTAAGAACATATAAATGTATAGTTTCAAAAATTATTAGTGTGTAAAGGTAGAACTTTAATTTTGCTAACTACATGCAGAGAGATTTAAAAATGTGTTCTTGACTGCCTTTAAGGAGATACTACTTGCCTCCCAGAAGGAAGAGGAACAGTCATAGGGAAAGTGGCATTTGGAGATGAAGGCATTCAGAGAGGGAACCAAGAAAATCTAGCCACTGTACCTTGGGAACTGACGTCATACTTCTCAGCAGACAGTGATTTAATATCAATGGTGACCTTCTGTAACAACTCAATTACTTGGACTTGTTGGGTAAAGTCATGCAACATGGCTGTGCCACAGCCCCTCAGGTAAGCTTCCAGGATTACAGCGAACCTCTGCTGATAGTGCCTGGACTGAGCTATCTCACTTCTCAAGAACCAAAACAAGAAGTGACCAATTCTTTTGTTCTGAGGGTAGAAACAAGAAGGTTGAAAATATTGTGACTACTGCTCTAAGTTTATCAGTCAATTCTTGCTAACTTTTTGAAAAATTGATAATAATTTCCTATGATCAAAATGGAAGTACTTACTCTTAAACCACGCTTCAGGAGAAATCTTGCAAGGGCACTGTCATGATATGGTTCAAATTTCACAGCCTAAAGGAAAACAAACACAATTGGGGTGATGAGACTCTTACCAGTTACTTAATTTCAATCCCTCCTTTTTGAGGATATCTAGGAGCAGAATGTTTAAACACTTACTTAAGGTCATAGAGCATCTGGTGACAGAACTGGGATTACAAGTCAGACTTACAGTCTTGTGCTTGACTCACAGTCATATGCTTTTGGTAACTTCAAAGGTGAAGAAGAGAGAGCTTTTGCTCAAATTAAGGGCTTACTTGATTTATTGGAAAGGTAGAGGGAAAAGATGGAGGTGAACTATAGCAAATTATAAAATGTGTTAAGTAGGAGAGGTAATTTGAAAATGGACAGTTAAAGTATAGTGCGTGTAAGGAGAAAAGTGTTTGGTAGATATGACAATCTAAAAATCCTTTAGCTTCCCTTTACTCAAGATGTGTTTTTGTCATTGCATTGGAAAGTCACTGAACAGTTTCACAGGTTGTACAGCAAATAAACAGTAAGAAATTGGGAAACCAGAGCAAGAATTGGAAATCATACCAAGAAGTGTCCAGGCCCAAAAATATAAGGTGGAATGGGCATTTTTCCTGTTCCTTGGAGGAAAAAAAGGAAATACTCTGAAATGTATACTTTTTTTTTCAATCCACACAGAGAGAAACTCCCTGTTGTAGAGTTTTTTTGTCTGACAATCCCTGAGTTTATTTGCTTCTTTAGGGAGAACTTGGTCTTCATTTTTAGTGTTCTGTAGTTTTCATATCACTTGGCCAATGTACAGAATATTGGCTTAGGTGACAGCTCTGTTATTGAAGAAAAAGAACCAATAAAAGGTTTTAAAAAATCGTGGTGGGCACATGGGTATTTGTTACATTATTCTCTGTACTTTTCTGTAAGTTTGAAATAGTCCATACTTTCAAAAGCAGCAAGAATAACAAATTTTGTTAGGGTTATAAGTACACATAAAGTTTTAGGGCAAATGTCACATTCATACATAAAGAAAGGCTTAATTTAAACACGTGAGAGTATTTCCTTTAGCAAAAGAATCCCCCTCTACCCTGCCCTCCTCTTCCCCAACAAGGAACAGGAGAAATGCTCATTCCACTTTATATTTTCAGGACTGGAGCCGTCTTGGTACAAATTCCAATTCTTGCTTAGGTTTCCAGTTTGGAAATGATCAATATTGACTTAATACTGTTTCTCAAGATGCTTTTCATGGGTGTGGTCAAATAGGGCCACTATAGCATCTAAGACCTCTGTTCTAAGAACGGACTTATGTAGGCACCAATATGTACTCACTTCAAAAATAAGTTTCTAAGTGAAATCTGAGTCTTTTTAAGTTTCTGAGTGAAATGTGAGTCTTTCTGATCTTCCTGGTGTTTCACTTCTGTAAAGTTAGTGTGCAGATCTCAACTAAGAGACCATTTTAATCAAGAATGAGTCATTTAACCACCTCTGAACATGTCTCATATAGTTTTACAAATGACTACCATTCTACAAATTTAAGAACACAAATTCCATGTTAATATTATCTATTGACTTCTTTCATTTAAAAGATACTGAGAAGAACACTATTTACTTTCCAAATTTTGCAAAGTTTACTTGTGAAAGGACAATGAAAAATAATTCATGGTAGCCTTGGGACTTGGAACAGATCTCACTCAAATTTGTTTTATGATCTTTTCTTTATGCTGAGCTAGAAAACTGAAGATACTCTTATTATCCAAAATTCATTAGTGTTATGCCAGTATCTGAACTAGTGAGTAGAGAAAAATAATGGATATATTTAATAAACGAAGACAAAGGCTAGATGTAATGTTTCAAGTATTTAACTAAAGGAAAGATGAGAATTCAGAGTTAAAATTGAGAGTATCCAAAATGTTCGTTAGATAATTCCAGGGACTTACTTTAATATAAAGATAAAAACAGTTTAGTGTCTAACAATCTCAGCATGGCTAATACTAAAGATCTCAGGTCAAACCTCGCTTACTCAGAACCATCCTTGGCTCCCTCCAGTCTTAGGTGCCTCCTGATTATTTTCTCAAAATGCACTGTAGTTTACTTCCAAAGCTTCTGAAATAATTTGTTATTAAATATCTGTTTATGTATATGCTCATTTAATGTCAGTCATCTCCACAGCCTCACAAGATATGCCAGGGTGGTGACTGGTTCTGTTTTGCTCACCACTGCATATTCAGCATCCAGAACAGGGCAAGCACACAATAAATGCTGTTGAATTCACGAACAAACATGTCTGTGCTCTAAAATAGCATTTCTATTCCAATACCTTTATTTCCTCTTCTCTGTCGGACAGCAAAATATAATTTGCGAACTGCCATGGTGGGCAGAACTGTTCCTCCCTCTTTAACTTCCTAGATGAAGCTTAAGCAAATCATGTGGGCTTCTCTGGACCTCAGGGAACAGCATGAGAGCAGGGGTGGGAATGCAGTACCATGCCCCTTTAAAGTGAGGGGCTTTCAAGGTTCCATCCAGATATGATACATGATTCTATGAACTGTGATAACTATAGTTAGAGAGCAAGACCTTTTCCCTCTAATCCTGATACTGGATGCAGCTAATGAAAAGAGCAGGCCCTGGAGTCAGACTCTTGGGTTTGAATTCTTGTGTGTTTCTTTCAAAATATTTGACCATGGGCACATTACTTAGTCTCTGGGCCTCAGTTTCCTTATATTTAGAATGCAGATGTTAATTTGACCTCCATCATGGTTGCTACATAGGCTAAATGAGATAATACATGAAAAGCACATAAATCACTTGGAACCTTGGCACAAGAAAACACTCAATAAATCATATCTATTATTAATATACTAAATGAGAACAAAGGATTCTCATAGGGCAAACTCCCTAAAAAGTGAAGAACTAATGTCTTCAAAAAGTTTGTGAGCAAACCATCAAAGACAGTAAAAAAATAAATGGAATAATTCTCTAATTGTTGAGATGGCTTCATCACATCTATTTTGATCATGAAGCTCTGGACAAAGAGCCTTTGATAATAACTGAAAGGTTATTTCCTGTGCACATGCAAATAACATCCCTTGAGGAGAGCGCTCCATTGATAAAATATACAACCTGTACCTGGACCAGTTGCAGAAGGTAATGCAGAACATCATCATCTTCCAAACTTTCCAGTTTCTGAACTGCAATGGCCCTTACATTTTCATCCGAAAAGTTGCAGTCTAAGAGTTGCATTGTTAACCCAACATCCAAAGCACTTTGATCCCAGACCTCCCTTCTGGCTAACAACTGGTATGTTTTGGCCACAATTTCTTGCTGTCCCCATTTCACGGAGCTAAATAGTTTAGGATATGCTTTTGGGTGCTTAAGACTTTCATATCTAAAATGCCATAGCAATTCTTTATCCTCTGCTGTGAGAGGATTAAGTGGATCAGTGGCTATGATTGCTTCCAGTTGCTTGCGAAGTTGGTTGGGCATTTCGGCTCGAACCCGGTCTGCTTCAGGGTCAGGGGTGGGCCGATGCTTAGGCAAAGCTATTGGGTGACAGTAATTGTCCAGAAGAATGGAGATGGACATGGAGTTCTCCTTATCCGGGTTGGTTGCTGATGTCAGTTTGTCAGCACTGAAGCTCCCTTGGTCTTCTCCTTTCCCAGATATCTGCCACATGTGGAGAACATATTCCCCATGGCGCAGGAGGAATCGGTGGTCTATCAGCAGCAGGTTCACATAATACAGAAGCTGAGCTTTGCCTCTGGACTCAGAACAGGCAGTCTCTGCTGAGGCCTTGGTAGACAGGGCTGGAGCTTTGCCACAGTAAATCTGGAGGTTCAGTAAAGCCCCTTTGGGCAAGTCTTTGATTTTGATACTGAACTCAAGCCACACATTCCAGAGCACCTCCTCTGTGAAGGGTTTAGAGCTGGTTCTCCTCTGGCAAAGGACCTGCTGTCCATGCTGGATGTTTGCTTCCACAAAAACTGTGAGGTCAGTATTCCGGGGTAGGACAGGAATATCAATACCTCTGATCTTTACCCTGAACTTGCGGTCACAGTCCCACAGGGACACAGTGAACACACTGTCATGGTCCTTCCCATGGATGGTCAGCTGCTCATGATAGCCAGTGACTCCTGTGCAGTCATCCACAAGTGGCCACTCTTCCTTCCTCACCTCGTCCAGGGCTGGGTTTGGAGGAGTGTCCAACACCAGGTGAATCTCTTCTCCATTCTTGAGGCAATGCCTCACCCACTGGAAGTTTTTAATGGGCGTTTCACCGACCAGATATTCATCCCGCCCACAGACTCGCAACACAAAATCTTGTTCGTTTTGACTTTCGGGGATATCCATCAGAGACTTTTTCTTGGCCATCTTGGTGAAGAAGCTCTGAAGGATGGTGTCTGGGGTATCATCAGCTGAGACCTTGATGGTCTGGCTGGTGGTGCTGCGGTGAATTATGATGAAGATGCAGTTGTTGGTAATCTTCTTCAACAGGTACTCTGGAAGAGGCTTAGACGTCACCCAGGGGTGCATGGCGTAGAGCTTGGTGTCCCGGCCAGCCACCTCGGCCATGCGCGGGGTGACCAAGCGGCGGCGCGTAAATTCGAGCTCATCATCGTGCACGTTGCTGACGTCAGTGACGTCGTAGCCAATCAGGGCTGTGAGCTGCTGCTGGAAGGCCAGCGTCTCCTCTGAGGGCGCTTGCCGCTGCGCCACGTGAATCTGGCCAGGGCACTTGTGCAGTACTTTCCAGTAGCGCAGGCAGTCCAGGGTCTGTACCACTTGGTACTTGTCATAAATCTCATACCACTGTCCTTTCTTCTGGTAGAGCAATAGGAAGTGGTCCGGACCAAGCCGGTGGTAGAAGTCTGCGGCCACGCTCGTCTCCAGCACGCGCAGCCAGACCTGGGCCTTCAGCTGTTCTACGTTGCCGTTGCCCGCCACATGCAGCAGCGCCGTTTCGGGGGTCTTGCTGTTGCGCTGGCTGGTGGGCAGCACGAACTCGATAGGGATGAGCTCCATGGAGGTCAGGCTGGTCGCGGTGCTGCGTGGTTTCATCCTCCGGCGCCTGCGGCAGTTGTCCTCTCTCAGAACCACGGGCTGTTCACAGTTCTTCAGATCCATGCCCTGCGTGACCTGAGAGCAGGGAGAAACAGAGGGCTTTGTCACACGTAAGGCGCTTTCCGTTTACATTTACCTATAAAATGGCAGAAATAAAAGGTGTAGGAGATGTCCGTGTGCACAAGAAAACAGGGAGCAGAGGCATCCGCAAGCAACCAAGTGCTGAACAGCCCTTAAGAGCATGGGAACGGGAGCTGGGGTCCCAGGAATTCAGGCCTCCCCACTTAGTACCTGGGTGATTTGGAGAGATTAGTCCCTGAGCCTGTTTCTCATGTGCCACTGGGGTTAGTAAGACTTCAGAGGGTGGAGCTGAGAATTATATAAGGTAATACCTTCATTATGGGCAATTTGGTATATGAGTATTCATCGAACATTCTCTTTATTTTTGTATATGTTTGAAAAATTAATTACAGAAAAGAGATACCTGTAAAGCTGTGCCTGGCACAGTTCCCCACAGTATGTTGTTAAGCCTAATGAAACACATAAATGAGTACATAATTCAGTTAAAAGATCAAGTCCTAGCTTACAAGGTGAGAGGCTGACAATACCCAAATTTGAAAACAGGCCTATGACTTATTTCCTCTTTGTTGACTCTCACATTTCTCTTTGGGACCCGGATACTTTACCCACCCTCTCTTCATGTTCTCTATTTTCAAACTGTCTGAACCTAGTATCTAAGCCCTAATTGACTTCCCTTCTTTTTTTCTTTCTAATTAGGAAAGCTAGTTATTTCCCTCAAAATAATCAAGAATATCAGAATGTAATCAAGGCCATTTGCACATATATAAAATTTTGAATCATGAAATGTTTAAACATTCTGACTGTAATGATTATGTTAGGGCATTATCTGTTTAAAGAATCACCCAAGGCTATTCTCTCCTAATAGGAACAATCAGATAATTTTGGCTTTGTACCAGCTCATTTGATCTGCTTTTGCTTTAGGTAGTGGAGGAGCCGCAAGATGGAAGGCAGGATTTCTGATTTGTGGTCTGCTATTTAGGCCCCAATCAATTACTTTTTAACTTCTTTTTTCCTGTAATATTTTCCTTTCTATAATTAGAACTTACAAGTTTATTCTCATTCAGTTATCTAGTCTTTCCACAAATTTTTAATGAGTATCATGTATGAAACAAAAAGTATATAACTGTGATGTCCTACGTAAAGAAACCCTTCAAATAATGATTGAATGCAAAAAATGTTAAAATTGAAATATGAATAATAAGGTATTTTGATTTCAATATTTAGTATCACTACATTGTAAAATATATTCTAAATAGTGAACTATTAAAATACAAATTATTAAATTTCAGAAAATTGTATTTGCCCTCCTAGATGACTAATGTTATGGAGACTCTTAACTGATTGTTTCCTTAAGATATAGTAGAGCATTCGTTATATGCCAAAAAGGAGACTTTGATGTAAAGATAAGGCAGACAGCTTCATTAGATTCAAACTTATGTTCAAATCTAGGCTTAAACTTACTTTCATTGTCACTGTTCCCTCTCTTAAAATATGAAGGTACACCTACTTAAGTAAATGAAACCACCTGTCCCAAGAAACAAACTGTCTCCTGCAACTTAAAACACTCACTGTTTGGCCTTTTGCTACAATATAGAACCCCTAACAAAGAAGAAAAGCTTAAGATAAATTAATATTTACACATTGATAAAATAAAATAACATATGTTTGAATTTGGGCAACAAATATACAGCAATAACTTTTACCTCAGTGATACAAAAATTCTTAAATAGTAGAATCAGAAGAAAATAGACTGACTAAATACTCACTGATTTTCTTCATGGTTGAGGTTATGAAGCTTTCTCCTTTTAAGAGAAGATGTTAGAAACACTGTAAGTACAGTAATATCTAAATATGCATTTGTAAGCATCTGAAGCCCGATTGGCACAGGCTCCCTTACCCTTCTCTTTCCTCCCAAACAAAAACAAAAACAATGGACTGATACACCTGCCGGAACTATTGCCAGAACCCTGTGGACATCCAAACATATGGATGTAATAGACAATGAAACAGAGACATTCAGCGGCAATATCATCTCAAGAATGACAACAGTTCCAGATAAAAATATTCTAGCTGAGAAGGAAGCGTCACTGTTTCAAGTCAGACCCACCAAAGGACAAAAAATAGAAGGAAGTAATACCTGAAAAAGCAGCAGAGGCGATGATGCCAAAGGATCATTTGTTTAATTTTTGAAAACAAAACAAATTCAAACCAACCCAGTGTGCCTCTAAACTCTTCCGCTTTTCTGGGTCTCCCTTCATATCCAGATGCAGAGGAAGTGTTGCAGTTACCAGGAAGGAAGTTTTAACCAAGTTGATTATACGTGTGATTGCTCATTTAAAAAGTGTCAGAAATGCATTTCCTGTTATAGAACAGAAAGAGAGCCCAAGAGTGAGCAGTGTTTACCATATATATTTTTAAACTCTTTGAACTATTTAAAAAATTGTGATAGACCGAGACAAGTTAAATTCACATAGCTCCAAGCAAAAAAAATACACATTACGAGACACAAACAAAATGAATTTTTCTAACTAGTTTTAAGTAGATGAAAAGACCCAACAGATAAAATAACAGAGAGACAGCTTCTTAGGAAGATTTTAAAGAGTCAAAACAAACCCCTCAATCCTCCAAAGATCATTCTCTTAATTCCCCTCATGGGAACTCAAATGAACCCTTCTTCATACCCTGTAGATGATAGATGGGGGAGAGAAACCTAGTCATCCAGGAGGCTGAGTTACCAATATGAACATTTTCAAAGATGAGGCGGTCTGGGAGCTCACTTCCTTAGCATGGTGAGAGATTTCTCTCTCTTTTTTTTTTTTTTCAGAGAATCCAGGGCCTAAAATATCACTGGCTCAAACAGAAAGTATGTTTGTGTGTATCTATGTTGGGGGTGGAAATTTACTGTGAGCAGTAATTGATTATAGTTAAAATAAAAGAAGGTTGGTTGGTATCATGGAAAATTGAGGGGCTGAACACTATGACATCATCAGGCAGATGATGTCACTAGGAGATGGTTCCTGATTCCCATGGAAGTAGAGGCCATATAGAAAAGCCATCCTAAATCATTTCTAGAGCAGCTGTATATCTTCCAGTGACCCTGATTCCTCCTAGAATCCCAAGCACCTTCAGATCCTGAGCCAGTGGTCCTCTCCAATCAAGGATCCCCTCTACCATAGTCCATGCTCCAATCTGGGTTCTCATGGACTCCAACTGAGCTCCAGAGACAGCAGGTGAGATGGAGTATGCGTCACAGGTCTCTTGGTGGTACATAACCTTAAGAGTTCTTCTGAATTACTCTGACATCAAGATAAATAATCATTTGATTTGATCACCTCCTTTCACATAGGCCCCTTGGGTCTTAACTTTCTATGAATAGTACTGTAATAGTTGATAGCAGCAGGCAAGCCATTTAATTCAAAGGCTGCCCATCCCCCCCCCAAAAAAAAAGATGCAGAGGAGGTTTATCTGTTTTTCAAAGTATATTCCTATATGAGAGGGACCCCTGAATTCCTTAGAAAACTGGCAGCTTTGCAAGTCTCAAGGCTGGCCCTCTTGGTTCTGAGGGAGGGACCAAGGAGCCATGCTATAGGACCCTGCCCAGCTGTGTTTCCCATAGACTGTGGAGTGTGTGGGAGGGCTCATGGGGGTGATGGGGGAGCTAGGAGGCAAGGAGCACTGGTCACAGAAGGACCATTATCCTCGTCAGTCCAGCTCCTAGACCATTCAGCAGATTCCCTCACTGTCCTGGCCCAGTTATGTCTGGGGAAGCCATTGTCCCACCTGGTACCTCCACCCCCCTCTCACATTCTTCCCAGAAATGCAATACTTGGGTTCCTGGGTCTTCTTGCTTTTGAAGGTACTGCTCAGTTAAGTCCTACTTATTTAGCTCAATAGGCATAGAGTTTGGAAAATTATGCAAAGGTTGCCTGTTCTATGACTGAACTTGAAAATACTTCAGACTTTTATTGATGGTTTGAGAGTAAAAATACCCTGCTTTTCCCCAATCCTGTTATAGTGACTCAAATTTGACTGTACATAGCACATCTTCCAAGGGCGAAAATAATGACAAACATCTCTTCCCCTCTGTATAAATACTACTTCCATGCAGAGGCATTTTTTACTAATCAGGATCTCTTTTATCCCCAGAATTTTTAGGCTAGAAGACCCTAAAGCTTCACCATTACCTTTTTTTTTTTTAATTTGTTTTTTAGAGCAGTTAAAGTTTCACAGGAAAATCATGCAGAAAGTCCAGAGTTCCCATATGTGGTAGTTAGATTCAGTTGTCAACTTGGCCAGGTGAACGTGCCAAGTTGCTGTGGACATGAGCCAATGGTACGTGAACCTCATCTGTTGCTCGTTACATCTGCAGTTGGCTAACAGGTGTGCCTGCTGTAATGAATGATGTTTGAGTTAATTGGCTGGTGCTTAAATGAGAGAGCTCAACGTAGCACGGCCCAAGCAGCTCAGCATACTTCATCTCAGCACTCACAGCTCAGCCCAGGCATTTGGAGATGCAGAGAGAAATCACCCCGTGGAAACTTGTTGGAACCCAGAGGCCTGGAGAGAAGACCAGCAGAGACCATCTTGTTCCTTCCCACATAAGAAAGAACCTCAGATGAAAGTTAGCTGCCTTTCCTCTGAAGAACTAACGAAATAAATCCCCTTTTATTAAAAGCCAATCCATCCCTGGTGTGTTGCATTCCGGCAGCTAGCAAACTAGAACAACATATTATACTCCTACCCCACCTCCCACAGTTTTCCCTTTTATTAATATTTTGCATTACGTTGGTATATTTATTGTAATTGATGAACCAAAAGAATTATCATTATGTTAATTAAAGTCTGTAGTTTACATTAGGCCTCACTCTTTGTCTTGTACAGTTCTATGGGTTTAGTTTTACATTTTCAGTGTAGTAACATATATACAACATAAAATTTCCCATTTTAGCCACTTTCAAATATACAGATTAGTAGTGGTAATTACATTCACAGTGTTGTCCTACCATCACCATCATCCATTACCAAAACATTTTTACCACCCCAAACGGAAATTCTGTACCATTTATTATCACCATTTTACCTTTCTAAATTAATATTTGTTTCTCCTATCTTTTTTTCTCTGTGAATCTCCTTGCATCCACCAGTGTTTTATATACAGTACGCATGTAGTACACTTTTTTTTTCATGGGCAGATACCAGGAAATGAACCTGGGTCTCTGGCATGGCAGGCGAGAACTCTGCCTGCTGAGCCACCATGGCCCGCCCTGTAATACACTTTTGTTGAAAAAAATAATACAGTCAAGACTCTGACCTTCTGTATCATATCAAACCATCATAGACATGACAAGATCGAACAGATTAGAGTATAAGAGCACAGTAAGAGATGTCAGTGATCAATAAACAGGCCAAGAATTAATTATTTGCTGAGGAAGCCTCTTTCCTACAGACTTCAGAGAGAATATTTATGATCTAGTTGGAGAGACAAGACACAAGGTGAAAAAAATAGCATGAGCAGTATTGATGGTATATACAAACCAAGTGGCATAAGTGGATTATGTGACTTCTATTAAGTAATACAACAACGTACTGGAGGAAGAGGTCACTTTGGGTGGGATTTTTTTTTTTTTCACTATGTAGGATGAGGCACAGGATTCAAGGCAAGAGGAATCACACGGGCAGGTTTCCAAGCCAACAGGGGGACAGTGAACAGACCAGTTTGCTGAAATGGAAAATTTAAAAGAGCAGTGAGGCATGAAGAAGAGGTGTCAAAGGATAGATTGTGGAGGGTCTTGAATGTTGGAAGCAACAGTTTAGATTTTCTTCTACATTTCATCTTAGCCAAAAAGGCCAAGAAACGATGTGAATTTTATGCTGTACATGTGTGCTTTCCAACCTTATTTCATGTCTTGGCACATGTAAAGAACATTTGTAAGGTACATGGGGGTCGATTGAGGAGGTTCCTTCAAGCCTGAGACAGTGCCCATACCCCAGGGGCCTCTAACTCTTTTGGGGTATTCTGGTTGGGAAGCTCTGCTTCTGGTATTATCCTTGAGTAGGGTAGTTGTCTGACTGACATATGTGGGTATTTCGAGACTTGGAAAAGCACTAAAATCCAACTTTTCATGCTTTGTTGCTCAGCCTCAGATGGCTCCTGCAATGTTAACAAAGATGCGAAAAGGCATTTCAATCTAACAGTTGACTTCATTTTCATACCTTGCTTTGTTGTCTTTATGAAACTGTGCCTAATATTTTTGGTCTATGTCTAGTGAGATTAAAAAGCAGCATCCTGGTATAGCCAAAACATTGGCGATCATGAGACCTGGATTTATTCCTGCTCTTTCTGTAGGCCTAATATATGCCAGTTCATGTCTTTGGACTTCTTCATCTACCAGAAGGATAACCATCATCCTACTTATCTCATAGAAAGTTATTATAAATCTTCAAGTTTCAACAGAACATAAACTTATATAACAGTGACTATATAAGACATTATGTTAGATGCTCTAGAGGACATGTAATTCCAGGTGTCACACACCAACACAATACTAGGTAGAAGAGACCATGTCATCTTGTGATTTTCTTTTTAAGAGAGAATGAAACTTTCAGAAGACTTTTGGTTCCCCTCATGTCTCTGGCCAGAATTGTGTCAAGTGCCCATCTAGACCTAAAATCAATCAGTGAGAAGGGAGGTAAAATTACATGAGTGATTTAAACTAGACAAGGTTTATCACCATTTCCCTGCCTCACCCCACTAAGTTCCTGGCTGACCAGAGAAGGAGGGACAACAGAACGAAATGTCAGAGCTCTGGCAGTAAGACCAAAAAGGTGCAGGGGAGTCTGCCACAACCTCGACTGCCTTTGGGAGGCAGGCTGTTATCATGTCACGTGGCAGTGGAGAACAACTCCCCATTCTGAGAAGTTCTGAAAAGAAACCAGCCATAGTCAGCACGACCCCAGTGGTCTTCAGCCACATCCAGGTGCCTAGGGTACATTCTACTTCATTCTCTGTTCTTTTTATCACAAATTAACCACTGATAGCACTTTTCTTAATTTCCTTGTTCAGTTAAATGGTCAATACAGCTTAATATTTCATGAAATTTTAGAAAAGCTTTTTCTGTAAATTGATTTTTAAAATCCAAATTCCTTAGTATGATACATTTGGCCTTTTATGATCTATCCTTTGCTTAACTCTCATACTTATCCCCCAAATCACCTCAACAGTCAAATTAAACTGATTTCTGCTCTTACACTTGCAGTGCTCGTTACACCTCTGTGCCTGCACGTGCTACTCCCTGGCCTCCATCCCTTCCTCTTATTATTTTCTCTCTTCTCTCTCCTCCATCCCATCATCTCCTCTACCATTTGACAACTCCTATTTCTTCAGTCCTCACTCTTCAATCCTCAACTCTGGGAGCACTTTCTGGATTGCAAAGAGAGTGTGCTTTCCTCTTTAGTAATCTCCACTGCAAACAATACAATACCACCACCACCAAACTCTCCTGTAGCACTTACTATATGTCTTATGTTGTTCTAAGATGATAACTCATTTAATCCTCCCAAGGAGAGAGGCACTGTTATTATCCTAGTTTGCAGATGATGAAAGCAAGGCACAGAGAAGTTAAGTGTCTTGTCCAGGTCCCACAACTGGTTAAGTGGAGGTCGTTATAGCACTTCTCCCAGGGGATGGTCCCTATTTACTTCGCTGCCTCTTCCACCTGATTGTGAGCTCTTGGAGACAAAATGACTGCCCCATTCAGTACTGCATTCCCCACACCTGAGTATATAGAACAATAAAGCTAGAGCCTTAATACAATAACTGCTGTGGAATGGTTCATTTTATAGTGTATCTCTTTTTTGAAAATCACTGAATTCCCTTGCATTTACAGGAAGCAACAGAAATGTTGGGTGATTCTCCTGAGGCTTTCCAGACAAACCAAAGCCCAGACATCCCCTCCTTCCCACCTAACCACCTTTCTTAAAACCCTTCAGTCTGCCTCCTCTTCAAGCCTCAGAACATGAAACCTGAGAAGGAAATGGTTTGTAGTGTGGGACTTAGGAAGGAACCCACTTAAACTAACATTTAGAAAAATCCTCATGATAACCCATCTGTCTGACCTAATTATTAGTTTTCTATTTTGTTCCCTTACTAACACTGACTGAAATACAAGGCCAAAGGCTGTCTATACCACGTTCTAGTGAGCAAGAAATCCTCCCTTATGATGCATAGCTAGACCTATCCCTGGACCTGTCTTCAGAATTATGTGTAGAATGCTGAGAATTTTTAATTATCTACCTACCCATCAATCTAACTACCTACCCGCATCTATCTGCCTAATACACACAGTAGCCTGATCCTTGCAGAGTCTAGGCTGTTGGAATAAGGGAGTAAAGTTTTCAAGCTCAAAATATCTCCTTCATTCAGGGGTTAAGGTTTCCCGGTCAAGGGCATATTAGAAGGTCCTAGGAGAAAGGAAGACTTACTAGATCAGTTAGAATGGAATCCCCACATTCTAGTCCTGTCCTGAAGGCCAGGAGGTGGCAAAACAATAGATGCTGTTTCTCAGGCTTTTCTACTGGACATTGTTCCTTCCAAGGCCTTAGGTTCTCAGCTCCATGTCTGATGGGAGTCACATTCTGCTGGAAGGAAGCTAGAGGATGCTCTGCTCCTCCAGGTTCAGAAAAGGGGTGCTGGGGGTGGGAAGGGGAGCAGTGATGCCCACTCTGAACCCATCCTCTTCCCCAGCTTAGGGGGACACTGAGAGTCACAGTCTCACATGGTCTTCTGTGCCCTCCAGGCAGCGGGCAGAGGGGGTCCTTCTTAGCTATGGTGCCCGGGTCCCTTGCTCTCTATTCCCCTCCACACGGGGCCATACTCGCGCTTCAGCCAGCACAGCACGCCTGGCCTCCTGGGGTGCAGCAGGCACCTGGTGAGGGGGAGTGGCAGGTGTTGGGGAGTGGGTGGAACAGGGCAGGGCTGTCTCTGCACAGGTGTTTCTGTGTACATAGGAACAGGTCTTCTTCGCCTCCAAAGCTTGAGCCCACACTTTCTGAAATTACCCATTTTGTGGATCTGTTTAATCATATAAGAATTTTCTGCAGATTGGGAAATACCCTGCTGGGGTGTGTCTCAGTGAAGGGTGCAGATTCCTACTCAGGAGTGTCCTCCAAGCTGCCTAGCAATTCTCATTTGTTTTAAAATAGATGACTAGACAAACTCCATTCTGATTTTTTTCATCCCTTCACCAGTGTTCACTCCCCCTCCTTCCCTTTTTTTATAAAAATAGTATTTACTGACTTGGATAGGGGAAGGACTTCTGGATTGCTGCTAATACTAAGTTTTTTTGATGGGGTTCTGTGTACACGGGTGTGCTGCATTTGTGAATATTGATCAAGCAGTCATTTTTCTGTGTGTGATATTTAAAGTTTCTAAAAATAGTATTTACCTAAAAGTATTTTACTTTAAAATGCCTAAAAATTACTTCCGAAACTTTCTTTGAAATTTGAGTGTTTTTTCTTTTTCCTTCCCATTCTTGGAATTCTCCTCTCCAGTGAATCTTGATATTTCAGGTGGAGGCCAGTGTTGGAGTGTTGTGTCTGCATCTCAGAAGTGCTGACATTTGCCCAATTACTCCATCTATCTATCTATCAGCTGGAGGGTGCTCCAGCTAGGCAGAATATCCTAAAGAAAATAGGATCACATTTGAATTTTTTGGAGAGAAAGGTTTCTCTGATCCAAGCTGATGTGTTGGCATTCATTCACTTTTTCATGTATTTATGCATTTATTTCCATTTGTTCATGTATTCATTTAACATTTGTCATATATAATATAAATAATACATAATAATATATTATTATTTTCTGTGTGGTACCACTGCTTCTCTCTGTAAGGAACCTGCAATTTAGTAGGACAGAGATGGTCACCTCCCATCACCATGCTATGTGGAATATCAGATGTGCCCATAGAGCTGTACAGGGAAAGAGCTTTTGGAATTCAGATATAGGCATTCAGAGCAGGATGCTGTCTTTTCCAGGGGTTGGGGCCAGGGAAGCTCTCACAAGAAGTGTCAAGGAACGTAAGTGTAGTTTGGGAAGGCAGAGATGAGGGGGAAAGAACATTCTAACAGAGAGCCTTAGTGTAAGGCAACCAAAGTTCAGAAGACAGAAATTTCACTTAAGTAGTCCAGAATGGGTAAGAAGGCCATGGTGCCCCTGACAGGGCCAAGGCAAGAAGCATGACCTTCATTTCGTAGGAGATATTAAACATATATTTAGGAAGAGCCTAATCAAACAGGTGGGGATGGTTAGACTAATCTCTAAGCCCCCTCCAGTTCCTTTGTTTTAATTAACTGCTTTTTATTGAGATATAATTTACATACCATCCAAGTTTTAGCCTTTTGGAGTCTATAGTTCTCTGAGGCAAATTCAGTAGTCCTCATGAATTAGTTAAGGTGTGCTGGCTGAGCTGCTCACTATAACAAAATCTCAGTGGTTTATTTATTTCTCATATCATAGTTCAATGCAGGTTGGGTATGGGGAGGCTTTATTCTCAACATTTGTTCAGGACCCAGCTCTTTCCAATTAGTGGTTCTGTTCTCTCAGGACCTGAGTTCTCCATTTGGTCCGAGAATTGTGCCCCCCGCTGCACTGGCCAGAACTCTATCAGTAACCCACCTGCCAACAGGGGTGCTGGGTGATACAATCTACTTAGGTGTCCAGGAGGAGAAGAAAACGAGTTGGAAAATCCATAGTGCTATGTTTGCCACAGCATGTTAGAGACAATAGGCCTCTAATGAGTGTGATAAAATATAAGTATTTTCTTACATCTAATTTTGATTGTTAGAAATTATTTCTTTCTTGAGATACTTGCAGTATGACCCTCCAACTCAGCTGTCTTTGATGGTGTGACTTTAGCTTGTCTCTTTGTTGAGTGGCAGTGATAAGTAAAGGTTTTTACACCAGAAACTAGCAGTCGGCACCATGTTTCCGTCTCCAAACTCTTCTACCACAATGCAGTTCTTTTTTCACTTGCCAGGAAATTATGTTCTAATCAGGCAGTGCAATTAGCCATGGAACACACAGAGAAGGTAAAGAGATGAGTAGATTACCCATTACTTTAGTTGTCCTTGTCATTGTCAAGCCAAATCAAAATAATATTCAGTTCCCACTTTTTTGGGCATGTTTTATAAATTTGTTCTTCCATCCTATCACTATTAAAGTTTATCTTAATAAACATTTATTTCTTGTTCACATAAATACTTGTTGGCAGCAGCGTGAGAATTTGGTGGAAGGTCTGTGTCATGTAGCTATTAGGAGACCCAGGCTGACAGAGCTTTGCCATCTTTAATATGTGGTTTTCGAGGTTGCCTTGGGCATCCCTATCCAGCCAGCAGATGGGGGAAGAGAGAGTGGAGGAAGGTGCAAGAGGTTTCTGTGGAGTGGGCATAAAAGTGACAAATATCACTTCCACCTATATTTCATTAGTCACAACTCAGTTGTGTGACACACCCATTACCAGAGTAAGGGATCAAGAAAAATAGCCCTTGTTACAACCTAGTGGCACTCTGTCCTGTGGTGGTAGTAGGAGGGCAGGCCATTAATCTGTGATGAACAGCCTAGTCATCTCTGCCACAGCAGAGTTAACAGTTTGTCTTTTCTTTAAACTTACATATAGTACCCATGGCTCTACCAAAACTAGATGTTCCAGGGATGTCAGCTTTTTTTTTTTAAAGGAGTCTTTGATATAATAGAATAATTCTAAAATAATTAAATATTTTATTGTTATTGGATTGATAATATGAGTCCCAGATAGTGGGATAGTGTGGATTATTATATGGTACCAATGTCCAAAGGGATTGGAAAGCAAAGGCAGGTATAGTAGTCAGGACGGCCAACCACATATATTAAACAGTTGTCTTCCTGGCAGGCAGGTGGTAAGGTTACATTCTCCCACCCCTTTGAAGTTAGGAGCGATCATGCTCTTTGCTCTGACCAATGAAATGTGAGCAGAAGTATATCACAATTTGCCATGTTTCCTTCCTCCTGCTGTGGAGACCCTGAAAGCACATGCTGACATGGAACTTTGTTGGCTTCAGCTGAAAGGCTGACCCATCGTGGGTATGCATATGCTAAGAAATGCATCTTTGGTGGGTTAAGTTACTAAAACCTCAGGGCTGTTTGTTATCACAGTCTGACCTAGTATATCTGATTGATACATCAGCTAAAGGTTTCTCTTGAAAAAAAAAATAGGCCAAAATAATATTTTCCATCAGATTTTAAAAGGTTAAAATTTTTCGGATTTGAAATGTAAAGCTTTTGGGGGGGAGAAAATTTTGTTGAACTTTAAGTAACATGAAAGTAAACCACTTTATTCTTTAAGTACAATATTTAACTTACATATGCTCAAAATGATGCTATAAACATCTTAATTATATAAACTATGCAGGAAGTAGCAAACATTTTATGTAACGTTTAAGATACATTATTATAGGAAAATATTAAATTCTTTTTAGCAGCAGCTTCTATATGATATATAATTTTAGTTTGGGGTAAAAATAGATTATATTTAATCTATTTTATCTTTCTCCATGAAACTTTATCCCTCCTGAAGAGATTTTGTGTGGCTGTTTTTAGAACTTCCTCCTTCTTTATGATATTGAAATAACTGGAATTAATGCTGCAGGATTTTTCATTCTTATTTCTGTTTTGAAAATTCTGTTAATATTTAAATTGCAGCATCACTGTGTTTGCCACAAGTGTCAAGATTGGCTGTAAATTCCTTATATACTCTGGGGTTCTGCCCCCAGCATGCCTCACAATTAATGTGGATGATGACAGTAAATCATGTACATAAACCTTAACACAAGACAGTAGTTTATGGATCTTCCCTATTTTAGTTAGAGCTGAAAGTCCAGAGTTTGGAAGGAAACAGGATGAGCTTTGCTGGTGGCTCCCAAATGCTAGTCTTTTGCCTAGCTGCATCAGAATCTTCTGGGAGTCTTATTAAAAACACAAGTTCCCAGGCTTCCCTCCATGTGATAGATTGAATAATGTACCTCAATTTAGACATTTTTCTTAATCTATATTCCTGTGAAGTCAACCCCTTGTGAGATAGAACCCATTACTGATGTTATTTTTGTTTAATGTGTGGCCCAATCGAATGAGAGTGGGCCTTAATCCAATTACTGGAGGCTTCATAAAGAGAAGAAACCAGAAACCATGGTTAGAGAATGTTGTAGGGGAAAGAGGCAGTGAGAACTTGGAAGACAAAGGAGAGGGCCTAGCCGTGTGACGTGAAGCAGAGATACAAGCTAAGGAACCCCAAGGGTTGCAGCAAGCCAGTACCAGAATATTTCTAAACCTGGGAGGAAGCAATCCTAGCCTCTGAAGCCATTGAGACACTAATTCCTGTTGTGTAGTATTTGTGATAGCAGCCCTGCCAAACTGAGGCGTTCCAGTATCCCCAAATAAAAACATCCACAAAGAGGCCCTGGGAATCAATATTTAGCAATTTTTACAAGTGATTCTGGTGGACAACTAGGTCCAACTCAGCAGAAGCTATAGAGGACCCTCCAGAGGACACCTTTCAGAGAAGATTGCCCTCGCCATCTTTTCCTTGCTGTAAGAATGTGTATGCTTGCCTCTGTGCGTGGAAGCCATCTTGGGTTGGAAGACATAGTAAAACCTTTTGAGGGAGGAATAATGCCCTGAGAGGAAGTTTGAACTTTGAGTTGACTTAATGTTTACCTTAAAAAGACTGTTTTAAAGTAAGACTGTGATATTTTTAATTACCAAGTTTATTTTTTTCCCTCTATCCATGGGAATAGAGGCTCAAGAGCAAGATTGTCCATTATGGAAATAGGTACATTTTTCCCCCCATTGTGCAACAGAATCATGGTATGTACAATACATCCCTCTACCCCTTAGCCCAGTATTTCCAAAATTTATCTGACCTCAGGATGATTTCTCAAGCAAAACTTACTAATATTCTAGGAAACTGCTATTTCCTGGAATAGATTTTGGGAAATGTTGCCTCAGATTATTTTGCTTCTTCATTTTCTTTGAGTGTACATGTATACAATTTTACAAATAAAGCATTGTCATGCACAACTGGTGGCTTGCTCAAATGGCTGTAAACATTGACTATAGGGAATATAATAACATGCTGTTTTGAAATTTGCAGATTTAGAAACTCAGATATAGGAGTTAACTTGAGGTAGAATGCTCAGTGTTTTAGTTTGGATTCCTCTAAAAGCAGACACTTAGACAAGGTTTTGGGTACACATAGTTTATTTAGTAGATTCTCCCAGGAGGCTTGGTGGAAGATGGTGAGACAGAGAAGGGGGAAACCAATAAAGGATATATTGATGACCATTGTATTCACTGGGGATTGGTCTTTCTGGGATTGATAACACCAAGAAATTGTGTGAAATATGCCTCAGAACTATTTAGGTTCTCTGCTTAGGTTATTTATCCCTCTTTCATTATGGGTTTGTCTTGAGCACATTAATT
>PVIY010016566.1:0-51325 GCA_004026745.1 Myrmecophaga tridactyla
AAAGACAATAAGATAGAAAATAGATATTTGCTGGTCAATAAAGGAATGTCTGATTTGATCCAATAACTCTAATATTCATCATCTCGACAGAAATGAAACTTCTATACTGATAAAGGAAACATCAAACTCTCATAGGTTGTGACATTGTTTTTTTATGCTACCACTAATTTCCTCTCCTCATTAAGAATCTGTTTTGTTACATGATTTCTTGAGTATGCCTATCTATGTAGAGTTAGGACCTTTATTAATATTTTTTTCCAAATATCAATATCCTGCCAGATATTAGATAAATCAACTGACATTCTGTGATCTAGTATCAATCTTAAAATTGTGAGAGAATATCAATCTTACCAGGGCTGGCTTTGTAAGGATAAAATTAGATAATAAGCTTAATTACCTCCCTTAGCACCTGGGACTTTGCCAGTGCCTGGTAATTAGTCATTATTATCCTAAAAACTAGAATTGACCACCACCCAGTAGAAGTTTGTTGTTGACTAACATCACAATACTATGTATAGTAGGTTACATCTCAGCATCTTTGAGATACACTGGAAGAATACATTATGTGAAATAATAAACTAAAGTTTATTAATAAAAATCATAATGACAAGAATTATTATTCCTTCCATATTCTACAAATATTTTTGAAAGAGCTTACTATGTTGGGTGAAAAAGAGACAGAGATTAAGTCAAACATAATCCTTCTCCAATGGACTTTAGTTTAGGAAGGGAGTCATGCATTTAACAAATAGCAGTATGATGAGTGCTGGAATGCGTGTTGTGCAACTGCATGATGAGGATTTTTCCACAGTTTGGGGCTTACTCTGATTGTGCCAGGACTTGAAGAATGAGTATAACATGGCCAGGCTAACAGAAGGAGGACGATCTTTTTCAGGCCAAAAGAACAGTATATGTAAAGTTGCCAAGGTAGGAAGAAATTTGAAATGTAGGACAGAAGATCATCGTGGAGAGAATGATTATGTTTGAGAAGGACCAGAAGAGACTGAGATGGTTTATCCAAAGAAAATGAGAAAAACCTGAAAAAGGGGTTTTCAGTAGACATAAGCATTATTTGAGAAATACTTATACTAAAAAGTATTCATTGTTTATCTGAAATACAAATGTAATTGGACATCCTGAAGTTTTAATTTGCCGAATCTGGCAACCCTAGTCATCAAATATGACAAACGGAGTGTTTCAGGAGGGAAATCACAATAACCACAAATACCAGTTTTGGACCACTTATAAAGGCCAGGTATTGTGCCAAGAGTTTTGCATGAGTTATATAATTTTATTTCCCTGTTTTTTCCAGCTTTAGTTCCCACAGCTAGATTGACTGTTAGCCCCACTTGAAATTACCAAACAACTTCATTTTGACAACCTATATCCAGATGAAAAATACCAAAGCAACTTCAACCACATTATCCCTTGGGGTATTGGAATGGAATTTCTTTCAAGCAGCCCTGTGACAGGGAGTGTTGGGGGTGCTCTGCAGGAACCTGTGGTGATGTAATGTGTGCTCCCCATTCATTTGGGAGAAGAATTATCCAACCAGAACCAAAATGCCCCGCTAGGACTAAGCTCCTGCCTTTAAGCTCTATCTAATTAGATTTATGTAAGTGCTAGTTCTTCCCTGGATAGCAAGGTCTTATTCCTCAAATTTTCTTAATTCCAGGAATACTCAGTAACCATCTTAACCATAATCATTATAATATCCAACATTTTCTGAGTTCTTAATGTGTTGGCACTATGCTAAGAGCGTTATATAAATGATCTCATTACATCTGAGAACAGCACAAGAATGTCGGTTTCAGCAACTCATTTTTACAAGAATGAGGAAGGTAAGGGTCACAGTTAAATCACTTTCCAAGATAAAACTGAGGTGCATATCCAAGTTGAAATTTTTGCCCTGGATTATTCAGTTTCTAAGATCTGGGCTCAATATTCAAACTTGACATGTCTATCAACAAAGCCTAGCCTCTTAATCAATATTCTCTGCTCACTATCCAGAGCCCCATTTTCTCCCCCACCATCTGACACATTTCTCTATCATCTTCAGAGCTTTCTTTGGCCATTTGCCCAAAGATCCTTTAAAAATCAAAGACTTGGATGTCCTTGGCAGTGTTGTCTTTGTGATAGAATTCTATTCATCACCCCATTTCAGCATGCTGTGTGCTCAAATCAACTCAAACTTACTGATCCTGCTGTACCTCTAAACAATTCACAGAACAGTGGGGCTTGTGGTCCTACTTAATACACCTCAAACTGTGTTTGGAATTGAGGGAAATGAGATTATTTATGTTTCTGGATTAAGGATTGTAAACACACAGAAACACTGGCTTGTTTAACTTAAATTAGCCTGAAATCCTGAATTTAATACAGCAGTTCTTTGTATCTCCCTAAGTAGGTCTATTAACTCCAAGTATAGGCTTTGGAAATCTCCCCATTCTGATAATATTATTACCACGGTTTCTGTTCAAGTTAGTTTATTAGATCAATAAACTACTTTTTTTTTTTAGATACTAAAAAGTTGCTGATGAAACTATTTGAAATGGCAGATCAAATAACCTGGAAGACTTAAAGGGGATTATGAAGGCTTTAGGCATCATCTGAGGGAGCTAAATCTCCAATGGCTTTAGAAAGGTGCAAAAATTGTTTAACATTCTGGAATATCAGCTGGAGGACAGAACTGTATTTGGAGAATAACCAAAAAAGAAAATGCTAAAACTGAAACATCTACTTTGAGAGGACATCGGTGTTAAGATCAAATTTTCCCAGCAAGCACTTTAAAAAATAGTTTACTATACATGATTTTGGATTATAAAAGACTCTTCAATACAGGGTATGTATTTACGCTGAAGGTAAGACAAGTTCTGGTAAGAAAAATAAAAGAAAACTGATAAATAGGAGTATTTTTTCTGTTAGAACTAGCTTAAAATAGGTAAATTTAATATAATGAAAAAATCTCCATTTGGTTCAATAGACCAAAACTACCTGTATAGTACTGTTGAAGTTAATCTCAGATGCCATATCAGTGTTTAATGTTTCAGATTCATGCCAAGAAATGTTTTCCCAATTAAATTTTATATAATTCAGGACACTTTCGTGGCAACAACAGAAACCCAGCTCATGGTTACCCCGAAAAAAAGGGGAATTTATTGGCTCATATAACTGAAAGACTTATGGCTATAGGTACGATCGTGCCTAGGGGTTCAAACAATGTCTTTATGTCCTGGTAGTTTTCGCTCCACCTTTCAGCTCTGTGCTCCTCCCTAATGGAGTTTATCTTTAGTAGGCCCTTTCCATGCCACACTTACAAGCTCCCAACCCCAGTTGTACCTGTCAGACACATACATTCTTTCCATGAATTTGGGCAAAAGTTCCTGATTGTAGGTCCCTAACTGGGTAATAATCAAAACCAAATCAATTACTGTGGTCAAGGAGATCTGTGATTAGGCAGGCAGGTTTAGAGCCCAGGGAAGATTCAGCTCTCATCCAGGTTACTGGGTGTAGGCAAGTGGATCCCATGGAAACTGGCACACTAGTGCTAGGTGAAGGAATAATGGGTTGCCACAAGGGCAAAGCCACTGATGTTCATTATAAGCCTCTATAACTTTCCCTTTTCCTTTCTATTGCTTTCTTACTCTAACTAACACATATACCAATATACCTTTGTTTCTTTTTCCTCTGTATTTACACTTCACAGTAGTCCACACAACTGAGAGTAGTTCCTTGAGTGGATCATAATGTTTCACTTCTCTGAGCTTCACATTTACCAGTGGCCCCTGCCTGAACTGCCTGCCTCTATGCCTTCTGTCCTTGGAGAACTCTTCTTCCCTCTCCTCACCAGACCAGTTCCATTAATTGTCAGTTTAAAGGTCAGTTCCTTAAAGAAACTGGAAAGTTTAAGGAAAGTCAGTTCCTGAAAGAAACCTTGGATTAAAGGTATAGAGATTTTGATTCATCAGTTTTCCTGTTCTATCATAAACCTAATGAGAACCTTTGCTCCATTGTAAATGAAAAAGCATCTGCCTCATTGGAGACCTGGAGCACAGACCTCACGAATGTGTTATATTGTAGTATGACCAGTATTGAATGAGGACAAAAGCACACTGAAAGCAGAGATGGGCAGGGAGGAATACTGTCTGACAAGAGTGAATTATGATGGCTGGAGGGCAAAAGCAGAAAGTTTGCTGCATATTGAAAAGTTAGAACGGTAGTAACTCCAAATTGGATAGGATTTTTGCATATTTTGCAGTGTTCTTTGGCTGCATTGAACCAAGTATAAGCTGACATTTGAAAATTTCAAAAACCCCAATGGCAATAAAACCATGAAATCAAAAGCGACTACATAATTGAAAACGAAACAACAAAAACTTAAATTCAAATAATATTCTGATGACTATCTGGAAAGTACCTTCTGTTTCCTTTCGAGAATTAAAAAAGAAAGAATAAGAGAAAATTAAAAAAAAAAATTTTTAAAGAGAGCAATTCCAGATTTTTTCCTAAGAGCTTCTAGACTTTTTCCCTAAGAGTTTCTAAACGTGCATTCTTAATTGAATTTGGAAATTTCAAATTATCTTAATGTTTAGAGAAGACAGTGATTTAAAGTCTCCATCTTATTATTTCTTTTTTTTCTGGCTGTTTTTAGAGCAAAGTTCTTTGTATAAAACAAATAGAATTCTGTTTTTGCTATCTGGTATGTGCTTCTCTGTCTTTGCCTAGCTAACTTCTGCTCAACTTAAGGTCTCATGGCAAATGTCACTTTCCCAAAGAGAATTTTTCCTAGGAATTTGTCAAAGTTGGAGTCTGTCTGTAATGCTCTCTTACAGCTTATTGCACTTTTCCTCACTTATCAAATATTTCTCCTTGAATATTATTTGTTTTATATCTGTTCTTGTTGTATTGTTTTATATAAGTTCCATGAGGACCATGTCCATGTTTCTGTTGTTTCCACAGTATATCCAGAGCTTGGCCTAATTACATAGAAGAGAGATGATAAATATTTATGGAATGAATAAATGCTAACTCTTAATCATCCTCAATACTAGGCACTAGTTCTTGGAACTGGGGTAGCCATCCTTCATACCACCAGGCTGTAGATGTCCTTGTTCTCTGTCCCCAGAGCAACATATCTCTGTCACTAACAGCACATATCACATTGTACTGAATTCAACATTAAGCCTCTCCTTCTACTACCAGAGGGCACCTAGCACAATAGTTCCCATACAGTGGGAACTATAGAGAATGATGTTGCATGAATGAATGCATGAAAGGAATGAAAATATTCTATATCCACCAGTACCCCTCCAGCCCCCACCCTCAGGCAGCACACTTGGTGTCCTAGACTGGCTGAGGTACAGCTGTATTGAACATCTCTGGAGTGTACTCTTCAACTGAATAGGCTATTATCTAGATAGTAAAGATATATAGCTTCAATTTTATAAAATGTTTTTTAACTTACCCTGTTAGAATCCTTACTACCTTACACAGTGAGAAAATATTTTAGACACTTGATTCTAAAGTTTTTTTCATTGTGACAATTAATCGCACTTTCTATCATGTGAACAAAGAGTAAATTGTTAACGCATTCTGCTTGGGGCAATGCGACTCCAGTATGACTCATTCGCTCTTTACATATATCCAATGACAGTAATTCAGGACACCTGACCAACAGCATGATTCCTTTTGAAGAGATGCTAATAGAAAAGCAAATCAAGTTCTCCAGGTCCCATTCAAACGAAAAGGATGAAGCAATCCGATCATGGCTACCAAATTTCCTTTTCATTTGGGACTTAGAGGTGACCCCTGTGCCATTGTATAAAAGAGGGCATTTTTGATTTAAAAAAGCATGTTATCATTAGCAGCTAAAAAAATTACACTTTTTCATACAACATGATATTTATCTGTTTGTATCAAGCATTAGATAATAAGCCAATTTGTATGTAGATATACGGTTTAAATATACAACTCATACAGAAATAGCATATATGTATTTGATACTCACCTATTCATTCAACAGATATGTATTGAATAGCTACTGATTCAATACATATGTGGCCACTGTTCTGAGCCTTAGGATAGTTTTTGTACTCATGGAGTTAACGTGCCAGTAGGGGAAGCCGTAATAAACCATTAAATAAAATTGTAATATGTTTTATAAGGAAATTGACAGGTTTATATGATTACTAGGGAAAACGAATCATTTTCGATATTACCTTTAAATACATACATATATGGGTAAATGTAAAATTTACTAACTCAATGGATATCTAACACATTTTTTAACAAACACAAGAGTCTAACAACTTCATTTTTAAGGGTTGTTCCATGATTAGGCATTTAAGTGGTCAAATATTTTAATTAATTCTGATGTATTAAATATATCAGATGATTGCCACGTTCACATTTTTTCAAACCCCAAGAATTTCCCATATAAGACTGCTATTAGTATGCTGTAAAACAGTCATTCCCTAATGTAGATCTGATAAAAATCACCTAAGATGCCTTTGAAAATTATGGCTTCTGGTTTCCCATATTCAGGTATACATAATTAGATTTTCATGAATGGGATATGTGAATACACACATTTTAGAAGCTTCCAAGATGACGCTGATAACCTGCCAGATTTGAAATTTCTTCACCTATGATCAGTTTGGTCATGCCAAGAAAATATTTACAACAAGGTTTTCCACATTCAGATAAGTAAACTATTGCTCAGCTTGATGAAAAATGAATGCTGGCTACAGTTCCCAGCCAAGGGTTGTTGATTCACTTAAGTCTAGAGAGCAGTTTGTCTAACTTATATCAAACCTCTCAGCTAGTTATGACGCACAACTAATCATTTTGAAGATAAAATATATTAGCAGAAAAAATTGCCTGTTGGTTCACATATCATAATCCACATAAAATCCAGGGCAGACTATCATCAAGTTTTCAGTAACTTCTTCCTGTGAAAAAGAAATGCCATGAGGTATGTCAAATATTAAAAGGTTTATGTGGCTTCATAAGAAAATGTTGCTTTAGAAAAAAAACACAAAGAAATGTTTATGATATCTGAGGGAAAAGGACATTTGCTAGGTAGTTTTCACAGGTTATTGTATTTAAATAAAAATTTTAAAAATACGACCTATGAATGTACTGGAAGATTTCTGGATTTCTCTGATATTCTCCCTTACGATAAGTGTTGGGCATTATCTTAGCTTCCCAGCTGCTATGGCAACTACCATATAATGAGGTAACTTAACAATGAGTATTTACTGTCTCACAGTTTCTGAGGATAGAAGATTGGTTTTCTCCTGGATGGTCCATCCTGGTGGGCTGATAATTCTTGGTGTTTCTAAGCTTTCCCATCACTTGGTGATGTCCTCTCTTTTCTATTCTGCTTTTGGTTGACTTCTGGTTTTCCTCTTATTCCCATGAAAGTCTCTCTATAAGGCTTTCAGTAATAGGATTAATTCCTATTCTGATTCACTTGGACACAGCTTAACTGAAAATAACATCTTCAGATGGTCCTATTTATAACAGACTGACACGGACAGGGAAGGGATTAAGAACGTGTTTTTATCCAGGTATCTAAATCTATCTCCCACAGGCACAAAGACCATCATGGCATCCATTTATAATTTAGAATTAGTCTGCTTTGAGTTATTTTCTCATGTTTGCTTTCCTCTTATTTGGAAAATAAACAGACAAACATAAACACTGTTTTCTACCTCTGTTTCTAGCAATTCTTTTCTCTGTATTGAAAAGTTATTGCTCTCAATGATTGATTTATAGTAATTGGAATAAAACACATTCTGAGCTGGCACTTCTTGGAATCAGAAGGGGTTGAAGTGGAAGGAGCCAACATTGGGTCAGATGTTAAAAATGATGAATGGAAGGAGATTAGCCCTGCTCCATGGAAAAGTTAGAGAAGGGATAGGAGGGCGACTGAAGTGGTGATTCAGGAATGCGGTGGGTCTGGGAGAGCCTTCTGCACCATAAGGAACAGCCCTGGTTGCAGAAGCTGAGGAACTGAGAGGCAGAAAGCTGGAGCCTGGCTCGGAGGCACGGAGCCTGCAGGAATGCACAGACGGGAGCCGGGGACTAGAAAGTAACTCAGGCCACGTTCTTTGGGCACGCTATCCTCACCAGTGCAGTCATGTGACCAGTGACTCACCCCACACTCCACGCATCCAAACCCCATCACCCACTCCCATTCCCTCCTTCCAGGTGCACCCACCCCACCAGCCCCCAGTGCATATATCTGCCCCACACCCCCACCCCAAGTGTAGCCAACCCCTCTGTGGTAGTTAAGTTCAGGTATCCACTTGGCCAGGTAAAGGTGCCTAGTTCTGTTGCTGACATGAACCAATGGCATGTGAAGCTCATCTGTTGCTGACTACATCTGTGGTCACCTAGGGGGAGTACTTGCTGCAATGAATGATATTTGATTTAATTGGCTAGATGCTTAAATGAGAGAGGTCAATGCAGTACAGCCCAAGCAGCTCAGCTTGCCTCATTTCACCACTCACAGCTCAGCCCAGGCCTTTGGAGATGCAGAAAGGAATCACCCTGGGGCAAGCTGTTAGAACTCAGAAGCCTGGAGAGAAGGTCAGCTGAGATCGCCCTATGACTTTCCATGTAAGAGAGAACCTCAGAAGAAAGTTAGCCACCTTTCCTCTGGTGTGTTGCATTCTGGAAGCTTTGGCAGACTAGAACACCACCTCTCCTGCACCCCTCCTGAGCACCACCTCCCCCTCCCTGTTTCCTGCAGGGCTGTGGGCCCTAACCTCAATACCCAGGTTACCCCTGCCCCCATGTCACACAGCTTTATCCTGCCCCCCCGCCCCGAGCTCTGCACATCAGTTTACAGCACTCCTAGGCCCACGCATGCATATGGGCACCCAATCACATCATTCAGCTCTGGGAACTGCACTTTACAGCAGTCCTACAACTCTGAATGCATATGGCCCTCAGCCACACTTCCAAACTCTGAGAAAGTATTGGCTTGTGCAGCTGGGTCACACCTGCCCCCAATCCATGAAGGCATAATGCCAACCTACTGCCACAGCTCTACACATGCGCACAAAGGGTCCCATGTTTTAGACCAGCACACACCAGGGTTATGCCCCCCAAACAGGTGTACCTGCACAGCTACATCCTCCCTGGCCGCTGGGAACCTACAATCACAAGCATCAGCATGACATCCCCAACCTGCACCTATACCTGCCCTGAAACAAATCACCATACTAAGTGCCCCACCCTGCACCCTGCTCCCTATTATACAACCATACCACAAACACAAGGCCTAATACTACTGCAAAAAATCAACTCCCAAAGTAAATCAATCAAGATATTTACATGCCATGAAGACAACAGAAGATCAATAAGCATATCACAATGCAGACAGATATAGCCCTGCCTAACGACCAAATTAAAATACCAGAGGAGACACAGAAGCTGGAACAACTAATCAAAAATGTTCATACAACTCTACTTAATAAAATAAGTGGGATAGCAAATGACATAAAAAAGATCAAGAAGACAGTAGAAGAGCATAAAGAGGAATTTGAAAGAATAAATAGAAAAATAGCAGACATCATAGAGATTAAAGACTTTGTTGACCAAATAAAAACCATACTAGAGGCACACACATCAGATTTGAAGAGACAGAAGAAAGAAAAAGTGATTTAGAGGACAGGATAACTGACTTCAAAGACTCAAAACAGCAAATGGTAAAAAAAGATGGAAAAAATTGAACTGGATCCCAGGGAAATGATAGACAAAACAAAGCACGCAAATATAAGAATGACTGGTGTCCCAGAAGGAGAAGAGTAAAGGTCTAGGAGGAGGAGTTGAGGATATAATGTGGGAAACCTTCCCAACCCTCATAAAGGACATAAATATACAAGTCAAAGAAGTTCAACGAACTCCAAACAGAATAAACCCACATAGGTCTTCCCCAAGGCACATACTAGTCAGTCTGTCAGATGTTGAAGAGAAGCAGAAAATCTTGGAAGTGGTAAGAGAAAAACAATCTACTACATATAGGGGAAACCAAATAAGACTGAGTTCAGACTATTCAACTAGCACCCTGGAGGCAAGAAGGCAGTGGTATGATATATTCAAGATCCTGAAAAAGAAAGACTTCTGGCCAAGAATTCTGTACCCAGCCAAATTGTCTTTCAAAATTGAGGGAGAGATTAAAGTTTTCACAGACCAAGAAGTTCTGAAAGAATTTGTCAACAAGAGACTGGCTCTAAAGAAATACTAAAAGGAGTTCTGCTGGCTGAGAACAAAAGACAGAAGAGGGCAGTCTGGAGAAAGGCACAGAACTGAAGATTACCACTAATGGTAATTTAAAGAATACAAACAGAAAGAGGGAAACAAATATATAGATCAGACAAATAAAATTAAAAAGATAAAATGACAGTTTCATGACATGCCTTTTCAGTAATAACTTTGAATGTTAATGGACTAAACTTACCAATTAAAAGTTACAGATTGGCAGAATGGATCAAGAAACATAATACAGCTATAGGATGCTTACAAGGTTCTCTTGTAAGCATCATATCCTTAGATATGTCCTTAAATATCTATCCTTAGACACAAGAATACAAACAGATTGAAAGTGGAAGGATGGAAAAAGATTTTCCATGCAATTGTAACCAAAAGAAAGCAAGACAAAATAGACTTTAAATGTAAAATCATCATAAGGGACAAAGAAAGGTACTATATATTAATTAAAGGGTCAATTCACCAAGAAGACATAACAATCATAAATGTTTATGCACCCAATCAAGGAGCTCCAAAGTACATGAGACAGACATTGGCAAAACTCTAGGGAGCGATAGGTGTTTCAACAATAATAGTAGGGGACTTCAATACACCACTCCCCTCTATAGATAGAACAACCAGATAGAAGATCAACAAGGAAATAGAGAAGTTAAATAACTTGATAAATGAATTAGACCTAACAGACATATATAGGTCATTGCACCCCAAAGCACAACAATATACATTCTTCTCTAGTACTCATGGGACATTCTCCAGGACAGATCATATACTGGGGCACAAAACAGGTCTTTATAAATTCAGAAACATGGAAATTATTCAAAGCACTTTCTTAGATCACAATGGGATGAAGCTGGATCTCACTAACCACCAAAGAATGAGAGCATTCACAAATATACGGAGATTCTTAAACAAACAGTGGGTCAAAGAAGAAATTGCTAGAGAAATCAGTAGCTATCTGGAGATGAATAAAAATGAGAATACAACTAATCAGAACTTATGGGATGTGGCAAAGGCTGTGCTAAGAGGGAAATTTATTGCCCATAAAAACAAGAAAGAAAGAGCAAAAATCCATACACACCTGGAGGTACCTGAGAAAGAACAGCAAACTAACCCCAAAGCAAATAGCAGAGCAGAAATAACAAAGAATAAAGCAGAGGTAAATGAATGAGAGAACAAAAGAACAATAGAAAGAATCAATAAAACCAAAAGTTGGTTCTTTGAGGAACTCAATAAAATTGTTGGACCACTAGCAAGGCTGACAAAGAAAAAAAAGACAGAGGATGCAAATAAGCAAAATAAAAAATGAGCAGGGGTGTGTTACCACCCATTTATGAAGAAATAAACAGGTACACTATTTATGAAGAAATAAAAGAAATCATAAGAGGATACAATGAACAAGTATATGCCAACAAACTAGACAACTTAGATGAAGTGGGCAAATCCCTAGAGACACACAAAAAAGCCACACTGACTTAGGAAGAAATAGAAGATCTCAACAAAACAATCACAAGTAAAGAGATTCAATTAGTCATCAAAAATTTTCCTACAAAGAAAAGCCTGGGGCCAGATGCCTTCACAGGGAATTTTATCAAACATTCCAAAAAGCTCTAATCTTGCTCAAATTTCCCCAAAACATTGAGGAAAAAGGAACTCTACCTGACTCATTTTATGAAGCTAATGTCATTTTAATACCAAAACTGGGTAAAGATGCTATAAGGAAGAAAACTACAGCTCATTCTCCCTAATGAACATAGATGGAAAAATTCTCAATAAAATATTAGCAAATTGAACCCAACAACACATTAAGAGAATTAAACACCATGACCAAGTGGGGTTTATACCAGGAATGCAAGGACAGTTCAACACAAGAAAATCAAGTAATGTAATAGAGTACATTAACAAATCGAAATTGAAAAATCACATGATCATCTCAATTGATGCTGAAAAAGCATTTGACAAAATTTAGCATCATTTTCTGGAAAAAAATTCCAAAACATAGGAATCAAAGGTAACTACCTCAGTGTGATAAAAGGAACATATGAAAAACTGATAGCCAACATTGTACTCAAAGGAAAGAGACTGAAAGCTTTCTTCCTAAGAACAGGAACAAAACAAGGATGCCCACTGTCACCACTGTTATTCAACATTGGGCTAGAAGTTCTAGCTAGAGCCATCAGGCAGGGCAAAGAAATAAAAGGCACCCAAATTGGAAAGGAAGAAGTAAAACTCTCATTATTTGTAGATGATATGATACTATACTTGGAAGATCCTGAGAAATCTACAGCAAAGTTTCTTGAGCTAAAAAGCAAATTCAGCAAGGAGGCAAGATATAAAATTAATGTGCAAAAATCAGTGACATTTCTATTCACAAGGAATGACCTAGCTGAGGAGTCAGTTAAGGAAAAAATTCCATTCAAAATAACAACTAAAAGAATCAAGTACTAAGGAATGAACTTAACTAGGGATGTAAAGGACTTGTATACAGAAAACCACAAAACGTTGCTAAAAGAAATCAAATAAATAGGTGGAAAGACATTTCCTGCTCATGGACTGGAAGGCTAAATATAGTTAAGATGTCAATTCTCCCCAAATTGATCTCCAGATTCAACACCATACTAATCAAAATTCCAACAATCTACTTTGAAGATTTGGAAAAGCTAATTACCAAGTTCATCTGGAAGGGAAAGAAACCCTGAATAGCTAAAAGCATCCTAAAAAGAAGAACGAAGTGGGAGGATTAACACTCTCTTACTTTAAAACCTATTATAAAGCCACAGTAGTCAAAACAGCATTGTACTGGCACAAAGAGAGAAGCATTGACCAATGGAATTCAATCAAGAGTGCAGAAATCGACCACCAAATCTATGGCGATTTTTGACAAGACCTCCAAATCCTCTGAACTGGGACAAAATAATATTTTCAATAATTGGGCATGGAAGAACTGAATATCAATAACCAAGAGAATTAAAAAGAACCCCTATCTTACACCCTACACAAAAATTAGCTCAAAGTGGATCAAAAACCCAAATATAAGAACTAGCACCATGAATCTTCTAGAAGAAAATTTAGGGAAACATGTTCAAGACCTAGTAATAGGAGGTAACTTCCTAAACTTTACACCCAAAGCACAAGCAACAAAAGATAAAAGAGTCACATGGGAACTCCTCAAAATCAAATGCTTCTGCACTTCAAAAGTCTTTGTTAAAAAGGGGAAGAGGCAGCCAAAACAATGGGAGAAAATACAAAGAAATCATACAACTCAACAACAAAAGAACAAACAACCCAAGTACAAAATGGGCTAAAGAATGAATAGGCATTTTTTTGAATAGCAAATACAGGCAGCTCAAAAACACATGAAGAGATGCTCATTTTAAGGGAAAAGCAGATCAAGACTACAATAAGATACCAGCTCACACCTATAAGAATGGAAACAGTGGGTGGGCCACAGTGGCTCAGCAGGCAAGAATGCTTGCCTGCCATGCCAGAGGACCCGGGTTCGATTCCCGGTGCCTGCCCATGTAAAAAAAAAAAAAAAAAGAATAGAAACAGGAAGCTATAAATGTTGGAGAGGATGTGGAGAAACCGGGACACTTATGCACTGCTGATGGGAATGGATAATGGTGTAGCCACTATGAATACTGTTTGGTGTTTCTTAGGAAACTAAATATCAAAATGCCCTATGACCCAGCAATAGCACTACTTGGTATATACCCAGAAGAGCTGAAAGCAAAGACACAGACATTTGCACACTGATGTTCATAGCAGCATTCACAATTGCCAAAAGATGGAAACAAACCAAATACCCATCAACAGAAGAGTGGATCAAAAAATGTGGTATATATATATACAATAGAATATTATGCAGCAGTAAGGCAAAATGACTTTCTGAAGCACATGACAAGATGGATGAGCCTTGGGGACATAATGCTGAGAGAAGTTAGCCAGATACAAAAGGGTAGATATGTATGATGTTCTATGTATGATTCCACTTTTATGACCAGAGTCTTATAATGCAGAATAAAGGGGACTTAGAGATACATAGAAGCTAGAGATACATGAACTGTTAGCTAATGAGGTTGAACTCAGTGTAAGGGAATAGATAGGAGTGAAGGTGGTTCTCTAGTGGGTCTGAAAGCAATATTACCATATGGAAGATGAACAAGATTGAAAGGGTTTTATAGACCAATGTGTCCCACTAATTAGCACTAGAAATATGAATTAGTTCCTGCAAGAATTACTTCAAATATATGATTCTTGTAAAAAGACTGCGTAAGTCCAGGGTGCAGGGGGAGCACCGCTATTGCATGCTATGAGCTGTGTTCAAAAGGAAACCAACAGCAGAGGTAAATAATGGGTGGAGGCACATGAGCTACAGGAAGTTTGGATTTTCTATTCAGTGAGGGCATGTTTTGGTTTTTTTCTCTTGGGAACAATGAAATTATCTAAAATTGAGAATTTGATGGACTGTGGACTTTGGGCCCTCTACATGATGCCCGATGAATGCAGGTGGCTGAAGGATGCACTGACAGAGAAGTAGAATGGCGAATGATGGTGTACACTTATGAATGAAGGCTGTGCTGCTACAAAAAGGAACAATATTGTGAGGCATGCAACGATGTGAATGGACATGTGGGACATTTGGTGAGACAAACCAAGCCAGAAACAAAAGAACAAGAATGGTATGGTCACCTTTAGAAAATGCTTATAAGAAAATAGGAGCCTAGATTTTAAGCTTTTAGAGCAGACAAATTAAGTCCAGAATGGAGATTATTATGTATGGATTTTGAGAGGTTGTTTTTTATATAACCTGATATTTAGAGATAAGAACAAAGCTGGACAGGTTGGAGTTACCCCTCAGAACATAAGGGTAAGGAAGACAGTGTCTATTTCAGAACCGCACATACCCATTGAGACCAATGACCAATGGAAGAAAGGTTTATTTGGTCCAAAACTGAAATCTTCTGTAGCACAAGATCTAATTCAATCTATCTATATAGCTCATTTGAAGAACTGAAATACAGGGAGTACAGAATAAGCAAGAGGTCCTTTAATCCTGTATTGATCATTATAATGCCTGGATATATCCTCAAGTATATTCAACAGATAATCAAAAAGTATTGGCAAAGTTCACTGAGGGATGGGAGAAACAATATGGAACTATTAAACCTTACCATCAGGAAATCCCCTGATACTGTGTCAAACTTTAGGGACACCCAAATCAATAAGCCATGTCCTTGATCATGAGGCTTGCTCTTGTTAAGCTTATGTAGGTAGTAGAGAAGCTTAGACCACCTATAGGCATGCCTAAGAGTTACTTCTGGAGGACCTCTTTTCTTGCTCAGATGTGGCCTCAGTTCATCTAAGCCCAGTTCTGCACGTGGAATCGTTGTCCCCCTTTCCTATGTGGGACATGACATCCAGGGGTGAAAGTTTCCCTAGCAACGAGGGAGATGACTCTCAGGGATGAATCCAGAACCAGCACCATGGGATCAACAATTCCATCCTGATCAAAAGGTGGAAAAGAAGTGTAATTAATAAAGTATCAGTGGCAGAGAGAGTTCAAATAGAGTTGAAAGGCTACTCTGGAGGTTGCTCTTACTCAAGCTTCAGTTAGGCCTTGCTACCTATCATAACCTGCCAACCCCCAACCAGGACAATTCCAGCCAATCCTAAAGGACACCTAGGGCAATATATAAGCTTTCACAAGGGTTTCATACACTAGAGTAACTTTCCAGAAACCTACAACCTCCAGATGGGTCCCTGATCCAGATAAATCCTTAAACCTAGCCCAGTCTCTCCAGAACATCAGCTCATTCTATCTCCCTATACCATATTAGTGACATACCCTTCCAATATGAAAAATTTAGAATGGCCATAGCCCAAGCATCCCTAAAATAGGGGGATGGAAAGATCAAAGGTGGAATTATATAGAGAAGATAAGATTTAACAAATGAATATGAATGCTGAATCATTAGATTGATATCTCTTTTAGTCTCCAGTATTTTAGAGCAGCTAGAATTAAAAATCTACAATTGTGGAATTGTAACCCATGTCAAACTCTGAAATATATTCTACAACTAATTGTGGTGCTGTGCCTTGTAATTTATAGCTTTTTTGTATAGATGTTATTTTCATGAAAAAATAAGGAAAAAAAGTCGATTGTGATGATAAAAAGTATTAAATAGCCCTCTATCCTCCTACATTCTGGAGCAGCTAGAAGGAGAAATCTAAGAGGATCATATGATAGTCCATGACAAACTCTGGGATCTGTCCTGTAACTACTTGTTGAAGAGTGCTTTGAAAACTATTGCTTTTTTATTCCTTTGCTTTGTGTATATGTACATATGTTATACTATACAGTAAAAAAAGTTAAATATAAAAAAAGATGAATGAACAATATGTAGACGGTTAGGTAAGATCTACTCTGAATACTTAATAGAGAGAAATAATGCCGGGGTGGAATGTACATCACAATTTTAATGTGAAGACAAGGCTTTGTCATACTGTGTGTATCAGGCTAGGTATGGAAGGAAGTATATGTGAGTGGAGGAATTTCTGTGAAAAAGAACAGGAGAGAGTTATAAGAATCAGAAATGAGGTAAATAAAGCAGAGCAATAAATAGTTGCTATTATTAAAATACTATCAAAAATAAAATAATTAATGATAATAATTAACAAATAATAAAAAATGATGACTAATAAGAAAAGAAGTAAGCTCTAGGGCTGAAGTAGAGCCTACTTTATCCCATTCTTTCATCTTAGCCTACCTAGGGATTGCACGTCTTGAAAACACCAAATAGCTCCTCTTTTTGATGGCATTGCCTTCAATAATTATTCATTCTAGTGGCTTCCTTCTCTCTCCAAAGCTCCACTCTTGGAAACAAAGTCACTATTCTGAGAAGCTTGTTAGTTTCTTTGATATAGAAACATGGAAGAGTGAAAAAATAAAAAAGATAGAAATCAATGTATTCTCTCTTATTACAAAATAATTTTCAGAAGAAAAATATTTGCATTGACTTCAGGCTGGCAACAATTATTACCACATCTCAGACTCTAAATACATCCAAAATTTGGTAAGAAGAGCTTAAAAATTATTAACACACCATCAATTATAAAAAAAGTGACACTTAGATATAACCTAACAATATAGCATGTCAACGCCTTCCCATCAACATTAGCATGTTTAGGTTTGAATTGACACTGAGTACAAATTAATGCTGTTGTTGTTTGGCTTAAATCATATATATTTTTTCACATACACTGGGTTGCCAAGAATCATTTCATTTCTAAGACATAATTTCACAAAATGGCAAGAGCATTTCTAAGGATGATGCCTTTACATGGCTCTGAAGCAATCACTATTTCTAGTTCTGAACTGAAACAAAGCCAAAAAGACAAGCTTATTCTAGGTCTCTCTCAAAATGAATAGCAGAAAATAACCCTGTTCAAAAAGAAGAAAAATTTGCATTATATTTGCTCACGTCCTAATAGCATCCTATCCCTGCAATAACAGAAGTAAGTGTTTTCATTTAAGCGCTTACTCATTTGGTCACCTAAAAACATTTGTAAACAGACTAAAAGGGCAATATTTATCCTAAGTTGCTCTGTTCTGGCAGGTGCAAATATAACAAGACATCTTTTTATAATTCATATCATTACATGATTTTAAAAATACATGCTTGCTGGTTTGTTGCAAGGCACTGCTGTGCATATGCAACAGTTAATTAAAACATTATTCAAGCAGAACATTTTTACAAAGGTAATTATTAAATGAATATATATAGGGTTTTTCCACTTACTTGAAAACAAAGGAGAATATTTTAACAATGATTATTTTGTAAAGTATCCTCCTATGGTCTTGTTTTCCTAAATCGATAAAAGATGCTTCTACCGATTTTTTTTTCTCCACAAGTCAACATTGAACACATCATTCATATATAATTTAAAATTATTTTCATATCTGTTTAAGCTCATCATTTTTCTAAACTTAAAGGCTGAATATACTAACCACACACACAAGTATCTATGCTACTTGATGGAATCACAAATAGAGTGATCATACTAAAAAACTTTCTTACATGTGTGGAAAGATCAAACCTTCCATGACTTTATTTAAAACAATTTTCAATCTCTGTTTAGAAACCCTAGACAAGTTTTTAAAATCACTTCTCCATTTGATTTTTTTCCCATTCCTTTAAAGTCCCCCAAATCTCATGATGGAAAATAAAAAACTACTGAATTAACTTATGTACATAAATGCTGTTACCATCTATACTGGAAGACATAGTTTCATCTCTTTTATCAACTTTGGAATGGATTGAAAATTAATTGGAAAAGTATTTCTGAAGATGGGTAGGAACAAAAGGTCAAGCAGCTTTTTAGAAATCTAAATTCCATATTTTTGTCTTGGGACAGATGCTTAATTTAAGAAAAATTGCCTGGTTACAAAAGAACATAGAGGAATTTTATCTATGTGAAATCTGGCTATCATATGGGAAATAAAAATAAACTTGTGGGTCCATGTTACTCAACAGGATCAGAAACATTTGACTGTAGCCACCAAGGCCACCTTTTACTTGATTTATTTTTTTCTAAGACTTCTCCATAACTTTCTTGGCTTCTAGACCAGGGGGCATTGTTCTTGTTTGTGTTTTTCTCTAGGCTTATTTTGCCTTTCTCCAATCTCTGCTCTCCACCATTAACATAATCTCCAAATCCTTTTCTTTCATATAAGTCTTCTTTGGCTGCTGCCTCAGTGCTACATCTTCTTTCTCTGTCACCTTTCTCTAGCTTAATCTACAGGCACTATCATTTATGTATATGTTTGTTCTACCTATTAACCAATACTGTAAGCTTTTGAGGCTGTTATTATAGAATCAAACATTGGAATGTTTCAAAATATTGTTAAACTCTCACTTAATGGATGTTAAAGTTGAATCACCAATAAGAAAAAAAGAAAGAGGCACAAAAGTTTTAAGTTCATGAAAATATTTTCAAGTGCTCTTGAATATTACAACATTCTCTGAAATGCTAAGTAACTTCAATATCCACAGTCTCTTTGGGAGGTTATTATTTCTTCAGTATAAGAAATAATAGGTGAAAAATATAGTGTCAAGCACATTAGACTCATTATTTCATTTGTTTTTCAGTAGTCCCAGATTATGATATAACACAGTAATTTATAATAGTTCTATAATTATTATTAGTATTCCCATTTTATAGGCAAGAACTGAATGTGATAGAAAAATTGCATGCTCACTGGATACCTCTATGCTTCTCAGCCCACGGAAGGAGCAGTGTTAAATCCTGGACAGTGCAATATATGTGGAAATGATGAGTGCTATACCAAATATTTAGAGTGGGTATGAGTTACCTACACTCTTTCTTCCATCATCCCACCTAGTGAGATGATAATGTTACACGATGAAATCACACTGGCTTGCCAAATCACATATGGAGGTCATCTTCCCTGGAGAGGGCACTGATCAGTATCCAACTAAATGAGCAAGGGATAAAGTTTTGTGGTATTAAGCCACTAAGATTTGGGACCTTATTTGTTACCACAGTATACTCTATCTACCCTACCTAATATTCTAAGACACCAAAATGTTTTAAAATCTGTAAATGTGAAAAATAGTTGGGTAATTTTAAGAAAGATTCCAATTTTATGCCAATCTTGCAGTAGGAGAAAGTATGCTTCTGGCAGGAAAGCATTTCCAAGTGGTTTTGCCTGAATACAATTGCTCATGTCAGATGTACAGCAACAACAAAACATCCCTGGATATCTTTGGTTGACACAAGTGAACACTGCTTAAGTCAGGTCACTCTGTGCAGATTGGATATGAGGAAAGTGCATGCTAAGATGGAACATCATCCCAATCAGATAACCTCACTAGAAATTATAAATTTTATGTGTGCCCTCCTGGAGAAGGAAGAAGCACCCCCTGGAGAACAGACTAAATTCAGAATAATTCTGAGCTTAGATTGCAGTTCTCCATGAGACCTTATATGGATGCCCAGAAATCTGAGACCCAAAATAAATGTTAAGCTGCCAAGGCTGTTTCCTCCACTACTCTTCTTCCCATGTATCCTAATGATAAATCCACCGGAACGTGGCAATTTGGCCTTGTCTCTTCTTAGAAACCATGAAGTACTTAACTAAAAAAGATGTCTATTCTTTTCCTAAGTAGCAGGTTTCCAAAGGTCAGAATAAGACTGGCATGTTCATTAATCAAATGTTCAACAAAATCATAGTCTAAATATTTTACACTTTTGAAAATGGTATTTTATAATTTTATTTTCTAAGATGGGTAATGTCTAGTTAGTTGGGAAAAGATGTCATCTCAATACAAATTATGATTAGTTATTCTCTTAGTTTCCTATGACTGAGGTAACAAAGTAACACAAACTAGGTAGCTTGAAACAACCAAAATTTATTTTCTTACCATTTGGAAGTCTAAATCAAGGTATAGGCATGGCCATACTTCTTGGCCATGAAATCTGTAAGGTTCCTAGGGCCATACTTCCTCTGTAGGTTTCTGGCAGCAGTTTGTTGATACACTATGGCATAGTTCAATCTCTGTCTCTGTCATAAGGCCATCTCCTTTCTCTGCCTGTGTCCAATTTTTCTCTCCTTATAAGAATACCAGTCATATTGGATTAGAGCCCACCTTAATTCATTTTGACCTCATTTAACTAATCACATCTTAAAAGCCATTTCCTCATAGGATCACATCCATGGGGCTAGGGATTTGGACTTGAACATGTGATTTCTGTGACACAATTTAGTCCATAAGAATGACATATTCAGGAATATTAAGAATTGTATTGTTTTTCTAACTCCTGGGTTGTATGTGTGTGTGTGTATTTAAATGAGACACTAACAGGGTTGTTGTTGCATATTTTCACAAGAAAGTCCTGTTAATCTTTAAAACTTTGCATGCAAGAATTATGCAATGAAAATGACCTAGAAGGACATGTGCTTTTTAGCATACTAATTGGTTTTGCCATGAGTGAGGAGAAATACCTTGTAGCTGGATTTGCATTTCCTAAACTCCGTATGTAGACACCCCACATCTGGGAGGGAAATTCATTTAAAGTGCTTTGTAACTTTCAGAAATGATTACACAATAGTGACCTGCAGGCACCAGCATGCTTGGGAGCGTGTAGTTTTGCAACTGCAATAATTATTTTTATAGATATGTGACTGCTTAATTGAAAAATATTGGGAGAAAGGAGGAGAATCGAAGGTTTATGGGCCACTTCAAGCTAAAAATGTTATTAAAAGTTATCTTTATTAAACTTTTAATTAGCAACATTTCATTTCCTAACATATCCAGAAAAAATACGGGTTTCAAGTTTTCATTAAACCATGAATTTACAGAGATATAAAATTATATGCATTGGGGAAATCATTAAAAACCCAATAGCATTTTTTTTTGTTTTACTGTATTTACCGAATGTTTAGAATCACCTTTAGAAAATTTAAAAAGCCACAACCTTCCAATCCCCCAATCCCTGCCTGAGATAGGACATGAAAATCTATGTGCCTGTTGCTCCAATATTCAAGTGACTTATTTACTAATTCTGCCTGCACAGCATTCATTTCCACTTCTACTGGTAATAGAACTTATTCTATTTGGGAATCATCTCTCCCCTTCAGTTCACGTAATTTAATTTATCTGATTCTACCTCTTGCTCTAAGGGTTAGTTATGTGACCAGGTCTGTAAATCAGAGCATCATGTCCCCTAGTCAAAATGATTAGTTCTGGGATGAAAACATAATCCAATTCAGACCAGTGAAATTCAATTATAGGATATTCATTTCCACGAAGAGGAGAGATTCTTCATATTAGAACTAGAGTCTGCAGAATGGTCTGCCTGAGGGTGAAGCCAACACAAAAAGAAAGTACAGCCAAAAGATGGATTACTCTTGATTTTACTTGAGCCCCTAGATCCAGCTACTGCTGGAATACCCTGGAGTTTTTCAGTAGGTTGAGCTAATCAATTTCCCTATTTTGCGTAAGTCAGTTTGACTTACTTAAAATTTTATTTAAAAGTGGTTTCAATCACTTTATGTTCGAGTTATTCACAATACAAATTTTCTGTCTAATAAAATTAAACTTTACTACATGCTTTTCCAGTAGGATCTGAAACCTACCCACTGTATGTCAATCAACACATGGGAAAGATCAATGTCTTCTTATATAACCCTTTGGCTAGTCATAAATGGTCCAACCTCTCTTTTCACTCATTCATTCACAGAAGAAATATTTTAAGACTACTGTGTGCTAGGTACTGTGCTAGGACAGGCAGTACAATTCCATGAGTAACATAAAAAAGCCCTGAACCTTATAGAATTTTATGTCCAAAAGGGGGATAGGACATGCATCATGATAACAAGACATGGGACCAGTGATACTATGAGAGAACATAAGAGAGCATATACTTCAAATGTAGGAGATCAGTGAAGGTACCTGGAGGAAGTATCATATAAGATCAAAGGGATATGCAGAAGTTAGTCAGGAGTAGAGGAGATAATCTCTGTGTGTATGAATAACTCATTGAGAGAGGGAACATGGAAGGAATATAAGGTTCAAGGGAGATCTAATGATATAGTGGGATATTCAAGTGTACACACTATGTGCTTGGGTATAGATGTCTGGAGATAAAGATTTGTGAATCATTAGCATATCTATGAACACTGAAGTCAGGAGGACAAATGAGACTTCCTAGAGAGTACAGAGATTGGAGAAAGCAGGCTTAGCACAAACAGCAAGGAAGTACTAACACCAATGTGGTCAGAAGATCCTGAAAAGGAAACAGAAAAAAAATTATCCATAGCAGAAGATACAAGAACATTGAATCTGGTGTCACAGAATCCAAGAGAACATGTTTCAAGATGGAAATTGTTGTATTCAGTAACCAACAGTGCAGAAAGGTCAAGAATGGTAAGACTTGAAAAGTGGCCATTACATTTAACATCTAGACAATTGTTCATATTTTTGTTAAGATAAACTACGATGGAGTAGAAAGTGCAGAAAATAAACTATAGTATGTTGAATATTTGGTAAATGAGAGGTGAACAAATGGAGACATTCTTTCAAGCAACCTGGGAGGATAGATAGTGATAGCCCAATGGAGACATTAGTTTGAAATACAAAGACCACAATGTATGTGTGTGTGTGTGTGTGTGTGTGTGTGTGTGTGTGTATAATGCCTCCCAATGAAAATATTAGGTTGAAATACAAATACTATAATGTGTGATGTGTATATATATATATATATATATATGTATATATATATGTATATATGAAAGTTGATAGATGTTTGAGGATATTAACTTACTTTAGTTAAAGAAGTCAATAGAAGGAGAAGTTTTAAGATATAGGAGAGAAAGGGAATTGCTAATCAATACCTAAGCACAAAGGATACCACATACAGATATACAGAAATGGTTTTATCTTTTTCTCTGTTTTGAAAAGTATGGGAATATCTTTATTTGCCAGGGCTGCAGTAACAATGTACCATAGACTCGTTGGCTTAAACAACAGAAAATTTTTCTCTCATGGTTCTGGAGGCTAGAATTCCAAAATCAAGATGTTGGCAGGACTTCACTATCTTTGAAGACTGTAGGGTTCTAGTAATGGCTGGCAATTCATGACGTTCTTTGGTTTATGGCATGACTCAGCCTCTGCCTCTGTTGCAAGGCTCTCTTCTTTATCTTTCTATGTCCAAATGTCTTCTTGTTATAAGGACAGTAGTCATATTGGATTAAGACCCACCTTGTCGATTTTAGCCTCATTGTAAGTAATAACATTTTCAAATATCTTATATATAAAAATTTTCACATGCAGAAAACTGAGTTAGGACTTGAACACGTCTTTTGGGGGATACAAGTCAGTCCATAACAAAGAGTATGGCATTACAAAGGGCAGTACTGAATTTTCATATATTTAAATATTTGAGCTCAGCTGAGGTAATAAATACTATCTCATCTTCCCTATTTTCAAACTCACTCAAATATTCTGGAACCAGATCTTGGGAAACCATGCATTGAATGCATTTACCTATCTTTTTGAAAAAATAGAGGAGAAAGAGAATCCAGGTAGGAAAACATGCAATGTCCTCATCACAATTTTAGAATTTATACATAGATATATTTCATTTTTACAGGAAAATAAATGTGGCAACAATTTCAATTGTATGATTTTACAGCTTCATAAGTTCTTATAGGAAACACATACACACTATGCAAAAAAACCTATTTTTTTCTATCATTCTATTTTTCTATCTACTTCATTTATCTATCTACTCACACCTATTTTCTGTGTTACGGTAGAGAAAATTCAACTGTGGAAATTGTCAGTACTTTTTTTCTTCAGTAAATATATATTCAATATGATAAAATAAATGTGAGTGGGATTTCTGTAAAAGATGGCAGGCAAGGGAGCTCTAAGATGCAATCCTTCCACCCAAATGGCTGTTGACTAGACAGGAACTTTCTGAGACAACTGTTCTGGGGTTCCAGAAGCCAGAAGAACACCATATAGTATCCAGGAAAGAGCAGGAGGAAGAGGCTGATAAACTATGGTGAAGAACAATGAGTTGCTCTCCCTGTATGCTGGCAGCCAGTGTCCATCCCCAACTATCATAGTAGGCTATCTTAGAGCCCAGTCCCTGACTAGCTTGCTGGAGACAGAAAGGGTTATAAAAATTCTCTTCCCAAAGAACAGGTGTAGGCATGGCTGCTCACTCATCATGGCTTTTGATTAGGGAAGAGGGATCAATGGGTCCAGATTATGTTTCAACCCTCCCTGGACAAAGATGGTGGTGGCAGTCATTATTTTGATGCTGCTCTTTATGAGGTCAAAGGTTGTGGAGATTTAAAGACATATGTTTCCCTCAGGGATATAGGGAACAGTTAGCTGAAGGGTTGCATTTGTTGGGCCAGCCAGGAAAGCACAGCTTTGGGAAGCAGTAAAGAAGCTTCTGGCATCTTTCCTGAGCTGGTCTATGCCCCCTTTGAGGGTTCTTGGTCCTGTTTTGGCTGGGAAGTACTGATTTGGGAATGTCCTCTCCAGGAGGAACCTCCTCCCAGAATTTTCTCTCCCAGGAAAAGCAGATAGAGACAATGAAATAAATGTAAAAATGATATTTCTTTTGTTGTCAAAAGAAAAACAAGCAGAAGAGATCAAGATTTACAGAGAAAGCACAGAGGAAGGAGAACTTTCTACTGGAGGTGAAAACATTGCAGAAAAAGTGAAATCTCAAAAGTTGTACCACAAATCCAGGGTAAGAAATAGATGAAGAAATGCTGAGAAAATCTCATCAGTTAAACATGGGCTATTCTGAAGGTCTAGAATTAGCTGAGCCAACCACCAAAAAGGAGCCCTAACACAAAGCCAATTAACAATCAAACCCTAGGCAAGAGAGAAAAACTAACATTCAGAGTAAACTCATCGAAGGCATCAGCAAAACATTCCAAGCCATATCAACAAGCAAGAAAATATGGTCCAGTCAAGGGAAGAAATTAAAACTTTGGAGGAGACACAGAATTTGGAAGAACTAATCAAAGAAATTCAAAGAAATCTCCTAAGTCAACTCAGAGGGATGAAGGAAAATATAAATAAAGAGCTGAAGGGTATTAAGAGGACAAACTTCAAGCATAAAGAAGAATTCAAAAGTGTAAAAAGAACTATAACTCTGGCACTATGGGCTCAACAATGCCATCCTGACCAAAAGGGGGAAAAGAAGTTTAACAAATAAGGTATCAGTGGCTGAGAGAGTTCAAATAGAGTCAAGAAGCTACACTGGAGGTCACTCATGCATGCTTCAGTTAAACATTGCTACCTTTCATAACTTGCCAAACCCCAACCAAAACCATTCCTCTCAATTCTAAAGAAAGCCTATGGCATTATATAAAATTCTAAAATGGTTCCATGCACTAAGGTAACTCTCTAAAACCTATAACTTCCAGATGCATCCCTGGATCAGGTAAATCCTAAAATGTAGACAGGCCACCCTTCCAGAACATCAGCTAATTCCATCCCCCATTCCATATTTTTGACAGCCCCTTCCAACATGAAAAAGTTAGAATGGGCATAGCCCAAATATGCCTAAAGAGCGGGAGAAAGATCAAAGGTGATATTGGCATTATATAGAGAAGGTAGAATTTAACAATGAGTATGAGTGCTAAATCATTATACTGATATTTCTTTTAGCCTCTAACACCTTAGAGTGGTTAGAAATATAAAACCTAAAATTGTGGAGCTGTAACCCATACCAAATTCTGGAATCTGTTCTACAACTTATTGTTGCAATGTACTTTGAAATTTATTGCCTTTATGCATATATGTTATTTAAAGAGAAGGAGGAGTATAACAGAGGAGATAGGATTTAACAAATGCATGTGACTACTGAATCATTACATTGATATTTCTTCTTGGTCTCCAGTGGCTTGGCGCAGCTAGAAGAAAAAACAAAAAATTGTGGCATTGTTATACATATCAAACTTTAAAATCTATTCTATAACTTTTCGTTAAAATGTACTTGGAAATTTATTGCTTTTTGTATATATGTTATTTTTCACAATAAAAAATGTTTTAAAAATTTTGTATCAAGGAATTCCGATAATAAAAATTGAAAAAAAGAAATATAACAGAAATTACGGGATGAAAACCACAATAAAAGAAATTTTAAAAATACAGTAGAGACATACAGCAGCAGATTTGAACACTTAGATGGAAGAACCAGCAAACTAGGAGACCAGACCATCCAAATCTCACACACAAGAATAATGAGAGACTTCCAGCATATGTAGTGGCACGGGCCATGGTTGCATTCTCTGTTGGGTCCATGCTGACTACCTGGCTGCTCCTGCCCATGTAGAGCTGCTGCCTCTGCCATCATCCCTTCCACCACTTGGCAGTTCGAAACACAGCTATCATTTCTGGAAAGAAACTAGCCCCGCAGATCAAACAAGAAGTGGGGCAGGAGGTGAAAGAGTATGCGGCCTCAATTAAAAGGCAGCCGCAAGCAAACAAGCAGCCTCAAGCAACAGGTAGCTGCACCAGCAAAAATGCTGCTGAGGCTTGAAGCACAGGAAGCGCTGAAGTCTAAAGAGCTTGGAGTAGCAGTCAATTAACTGTTTTATCTTTTTTTTAATGAACAGTCTTCTAAGCCATTCAAGAAGCAAAACAGGCCAATAGAAATGTAATATATTTTTTTATTCTACTGAAATGGTTTAAAATGGTGCTTTGTATTTATTAAAAGCTTAAATGGGAGGGAGTTTGCACAAATAATTCTTACCCAGGAGCAGGCTAGCATCCTACTGGGCCATTCAGCATGGGGCACTGTCACATTGTGAATTGATGCTTAACTTTGTGAGGCCACAGCAGTTGTTAAAATTTGCCTTTTCTAAGATTGCATTTCCTAAGTGCTACTGCAGTAAGAGTTGATACCCACATTACATTCCAAATCTGTTGAGTTCAACTGGTCAAACCAAAAGAAAAACATTGTCAGAGAAAATTAAGAGAATGGTAAACAAGAAGAAATAATAGCAATTAAGTAAGAAAGGAAAAAACCCAGATTTATACATATATTCATTGATACCTAGATTTATCTAAAGAACACAACTGGGTGGGAAAGAAGCAAAACTACAAGTTAATAGTATTTCTAAACTGCCATTTTGTGGCTTAGTCACTAGGGAAATGTTTAGAATTCTGTTATTAGCTCTCATTTTATGTATGTTATTGTTCAGTGAGATCTTCCCATGTTAGTTTGCTGAGATTGAAAAGGCTTATGTTGTAAATTAATCATGTGCATTGTCATCCTTGGATTTTGCTCTATCTTCGAATTTAACTGTTAAATTTTTTACTACTAAAGAGTATTTATACGGTTTCTTTGGTGTATCTTGAAACTAAGTTTTAAAAACAAAACTGATACAGAGTTGGGCTTGATAATTATGAGGGCAGCTGGTTTAAGTATGCAACTTATTTTTCACCAAAGAATTGTCAGTAACTGTTTTCTTTTCTCTCTGAACCTATTGGTCTTCCTAAAAGTTTTTTTATGAGCTTGAGGTAATATTGAATTAAACCAGACTTTTCTGATTAAAACTGTTTTTTTTAAAAATAAAGCACTTTGTTCTGGTTTGGGAAAAAAAGAACAAATAGAAAAAAGAATGGAAAAATCGAAGATTCTCAGGGATTTGAATGAGAAGGAAAAAGGTAGATAAGAGGGCTGCTGCCGTGGCTCAGCAGGCAGAGCTCTAACCTGCCATGCTGGAGGTCTGGAGTTCGATCCCTGGTGCCTCCTGCCCATATGCAAATTAAAAAAAAAAAAAGGTAGAAAAGAGAATGAAAGAGGCAGAAAGAATATTTGAGAAAATAATGGCCAAATATTTCCCAACTCATATGAAAGACGGGTTATTCATATCCAAGAAGCACAATATATTCCAAATAGAATAAATTCTATAGATTCCAGTCTAAGACACATGTGAATCAGAGTTTAAAATGCCAAAGATAAAGACAGATTTCTTAAAGCAAGAAAAGCAGTTCCATAAAAAGAGTAAGTGTTGATATCTCATCAGAAACCATGGAGGTGAGAAGACAGTGAGTGGTATGTATTTCTGTAATGAAAGAGGAAATGTGCCAGCCAAATATTCCTTATCCAGCAAAACTGTGCTTTAAAAATGAGGGGAGTTTCAAATATTCACAAACTGAAACTGAGAGAGTTTGTCAGCAAGAGACCCGCCCTAGAAGAAATACTAAAGGGAGTTCAGCAGGCTGAAAAGACAGGAGAGAGAGGCTTGGAGTAGTTTGAAGAAATGAAGACTATCAAAAAGGATACCTAAAAGGATAAAGAGAGAGATAATAAAAAGATATGACATATAAAAGCCAAAAGAAAAAATGGCTGGATTAAGCACTGCCTTTACAGTAATAAAATTGAGTATTTAATGGATTAAACTCTCCAATCAAAACACACAGATTGTTAGAATGGAATTAAAAAAAAAAAGCATGATCCAACTATATGCTGTTTAAGAGAGAATCACCTTAGACATAAAGACACAAATACATTGAAAATGAAAGTCTGGAGAAATATATTCCATACAAACAGTAAACAAAAAAGAGCTGGAGTAGCTATACTAATATCAGAGAAAATAGACTTTAAATAAAAAACTGTCAGAAGACAAAAAAAGACACTATATATTAATAAAACGGGCAATCCACCAATAATAAATAACAACCAGAAATATTTATGCACCATGGTGCTCCAAAATACATGAGACACACTGGCACAACTAAAAGGAGAAATAGACATCTCTACATTATTAGTTGGAGACTTCAATACACCCCTCTCATCAATAGATAGAACATCTAGACATAGAGTCAATAAGGAAAAAGAGAACTTAAATGACAATATAAGGGAATTAGACCTAACAGACACATACAGAACTTCACACCCAAATCAGCAGTACATACATTCTTCTCAAGTGCACATGAGGAATTGCCCAGGATAGACCACATGTTGGGTAAAAAAACAAGGTCTCAATAAATTCAGAAAGACTGAAATTATACACAGCATTTCTTTGCTTTTGCATTTTTGTTTTTGTGTATTGCCAGAAACCAATAACATGTGAATAACTAGAAAATTGAAAAATATACTCAAGTTAAACAGTATATTCTCTTTTTGTTTGTTTTTGCTTTTTTAATAAACACTACACTCAAGCAAATAGTGGGTCAATGAAGAAATCGCAAAGACAATGAGTAAATATCTCTACACAAAAGTAAACAAGAACATGAAATTCAAAACTTACAGGATGCAGTGAAGGCACTGCTGAGAGGGAAATTCATAGCCATAAACACTTAACAATAAAAAAGAAGAAAGATCCAAAATAAAAGACCTAACTGCACACCTGGAAGAATTAGAAAAAGAACAACAAACTAATTCCAAAGCAAGCAGAAGGAAAGCAATCACGAAGATTAGATTAGAAATTGAGAAATTGATAATAAAAAAATAAAATTAAAAAACTAAAGGTTGATTCTTTGAGAAGAGCAATAAAATTGATAAAACTTTAGCTAGACTGACAAAAAGATTCAAATAAATCAAATCAGAAGTGAGAGGAGGGACATTAGTATTGACAACACAGAAATAAAAATTATCATAAGAGGATACTACGTACAACTATATGCCAACAAATTAGACCATTTAAATGAAATGGAAAATCCCTAGAAACACAAGAACAATCTACAGTAAATCTATGAGAAATAAGAAGATTTCAACAGACTAACTATAAACAAAGAGATGGAATCAGTCACCAAGAATCTCTCAATAAAGAAAAGCCTAGGGACAGATGGCTTCACAGGTGAATTCTACCAATCATTCCATGAAGAATAAATACCTTTTTAAATTCTTTTAAATTCTTCCAAACAATTGAACAGGAGGGAACACTACCTAAATCATTCTACATGGCAAACATCACCCTAATACCAAAGCTAGGTAAAAATATACAAGAAAAGAAATTTACAGAAAATTTCTCTTATAAATATAGATTCAAAAGGCCTCAAGAAAATATTTGCAAACCAAAATACAACAGCACACCAAAAAAAGAATTAAATACCATGGTCAAACGAATTTTATCTTCAATATGCAAGGGTGGTTCAACATAAAAAAATCAATTAATGTAATTCACTAAAGTAACAAAACATAAGGGAATAACACATAATGATCCCCACTATGCAGAAAAAACATTCAACAAAATCCAGGCTCCTTCCTGATAAAACACTTAATAAAAGGAATAGAAGGAAATTTCCTTAACATGATAGAGGGCATTGTGCTGACATGAAACTGTTATATACCCCAGAAAAAGCCATCTTTTTTTAATTCATTTTTATAGATTCAAACCTCCTATGGGCAGGAACTTTTTGATTAGGTTGTTTCCATGGAGATGTGACCCACCCAATTCAAGGTTGGTCCTAGTCATTTACTGGAGTCCTTTATGAGAGGAGACACAGAGAGCTCAGAGCTCAAAAACATTTGGTGACAGAGAAAGAAAATGCCCAGGGAGAAGGTAAGAGGAAAAGAAATGCCCAGACATTTTTGAGACTGCCATTGAAATCAGAAGCCTTTCGTCAGTGAAAGTATCCTCCTGTTGATGCCTTAGTTTGGACCTTCTATGGCTTCAGAATTGTAAATTTGTGAGCTAATAAATTCCCATTGAAAAAAGTCAATCCATTGCAGTATATTGAATTCTGGCAGCATTAGCAAACTGAAACAGTCATATATGAAAAAATGCATAGCTAACAATGTCCAGATCTTGTCCTACGATCTGGAACAAGACAAGAATGCCCACTGTTACCACTGTTATTAAACATTGTGCTAGAAGTTCCAATTGGAGCAGTTAGGCAAGAAAAGAAAATAAAAGCCATTCAGATTGGAAAGGAAGAAGTAAAACTCTCACTATTTGAGGATGACATCATCCTATACATACAAAGTTCCAAAAAATCAACAACAAAGTTACTAGAGTTAAGACAAGAGGTCAGCAAAGTGGCAGAATACAAGATCATTATGCAAAAAAGTCAATAGTGTTTCTATAGTAATAAGCAATCTGAGGGGAAAAAATCAAGAAAAAATTTCATTTACAATAGCAACTAAAAGAATCAAACATTGGGCGGACCATGGTGGCTCAGAAGACAGAATTCTCACCTGCCATGCCAGAGACCCGGGTTCGATTCCTGGTGCCTGCCCATACCAAAAAAAAAAAACATCTAGGAATACAGCTAACCAAGGATGCAGAGGATTTGTGCACAGCAAACTACAAAACACTGTTAAAAGAAATCAAAGAAGACTTAAATAAATGGAAGGATATTCCCTGTTCATGAATTGGAAGACTAAATATCATTAATATTGATTTACAGATTCAATGCAATTCCAATCAAAATTCCAACAGCCTACTTTACAGTAATGGAAAAGTTAATTTTCAAATTATTTGGAAGAATAAGGGCCCATATCATTAAAAAAAATCTTGAAAAAGAAGAACAAAGTTGGGTGTGGTAGTTAGATTCATTTGTCAACTTGGCCAGGTGAGCGTGCCTAGTTTTGTTACTGCAGACATGAGCCAATGGTACGTGGACCTCATCTGTTGCTGATTTACATCTGCAGTTGGCTAGAAGGCCTGCCTGCTGCAGTGAATGATGTTTGACTTAATTGGCTGGTGCTTAAATGAGAGAGCACAACGTAGCACAGCCTAAGCAGCTTGGCATTCCTCATCTCAGCACTTGCAGCTCAGCCCAGGCCTTTGGAGGTGTAGAAAGGAATCCTCCCTGGGGAAAGATGTCAGAACCCAGAGGCCTGGAGAGAAGGCCAGAAGAGACCATGCTGTGCCTTCCCAGGTAAGAAAGAACCTCAGTGGAAAGTTAGTTGCCTTTCCTCTGAAGAACTACACGTTAACTAAATAAATCCTCTTTTATTAAAAGCCAATCCATCTCTGGCGTGTTGCATTCCAGCAGCTAGCAAACTAGAACATTGGGGAACACACTTTCTGACTTTAAAACATATTATAAGCTACAGTGGTCAAATAACCATGGTACTGGCTTAAGGACAGATATTGACCAATGGAATCGAATTGAGAGTTCAGAAATAGACCCTCACATCTATGGCAAATTGATTTCTGACAATATTTCCAAGTCCACTCAAACAGGAAAAAATAGTCTATCCAAAAAATACTGCTGGGAAAACTGGATATCCGTATGCAAAAGAATGAAAGAGGAACCCTATGCCACAGCATATTCAAAAGTTAAATCAAAATGGATGAATGGACTAAATATGAGAATAAAGACTATAAAACTCCTAGAAGAAAATGTCAGGAAGCATCTTTAAGTTCTTGTAGTAGGCAATGGTTTTTTCTAAACTTTATACCCAAAGTATAAGTAATGAAAGATAAACAAAAAAAAGGGACTTACTCAAAATTTAAAACATTTGTGCATCAATGGACTTTATCAAGAAAGTTAAGAGACAACATACTTAATGGGAGAAAACATTTGGAAATGACCTATCTGATAAGAGCTTAATGTCCAGAATATATGAAGAAATCCTATAGCACAGTAATAATAAAAAGACAAACAACCCAACTAAAAAATGAGTAAAGACTTGAGTAGATACTTCTCCATTGAGAAGTAAATGACTAAAAAGCACATGAAAAAATGCTCAACATCACTAGCTATTAGGGAAATGCAAATCAAAACCACAATGAGATATGATTTCATGCCTACCAGAATGGCCACTGTTTAAAAATAGAAAAGTACAATTTTTGGAGAGGATATGGAGAAATAAGAGCACTCATTCAGTGCTAGTGGGAATGTAAAATGATGCAGCAGCCATAGAAGACCTTTTGGCAGTTCCTCAGGAAGCTAAGTATAGAATTATCATATGATCTGTCAAACCCTCTACTAGGTATATACCCAGAAAAATTGAAAGCAGGGACTTGAACAAATATTTGCACAATGATGTCCCTAGCAGCATTAATCACAATTTCCAAAAGATAGAAGCAATACAAGTATCCATTAAACAATGAATGGAAAAATAACATGTGGTATATACACACACAATGGAATATTATTTAGCCATGAAAAGGAATGAACTCCTGATGCATGAGACAGCATGGATGAAACTTGAGGACTTTACATTGAGTGAAATAAGTCAGACAGAAAAGGACAAAAACTTCTTGATTCCACTGTTATCAACTAATTATAATAAGCAAACTCATAGAGTTAGAATCTAAAATATAAGTTACCAGGATATGATTAGAGTTAGAGAATAGGTAGTTGATGCTTAACTTGTACAGAATTTCTATTTATGCTGGTGGTAATGATTTGGAAGTGGCTGATGGTAATGGTAGCACATTATTGTGAATGCAATCAACAGAACTAAAAGAGGTGAATTTGGTTAAAAGGGGAAAGTTTAAGTTGTATGTATTACTAGATTAACAATTAAAGGATAAAACAGCACTGTTCAGCACAGTGAACCTTAATTCAGACCATGGACTATATTTAATAGTACAAATATAGGAAGTGCTTTCATGAATTATAACAAATGTATGATACTAATACAAAGTGCTATTAAAAGGGTGGCATATGGGAAATATACACTGCTAATTTGAGGCTGTTATATACCCCAGAAAAGCCATGTTCTTTTTCCTAGACCAATTTTGTGGGGGCAGAATAATTGTTTGGGCAGGATTTTTTTGATTAAATTGTTTCCATGGAGAGGTGACCTACCAAATTGTGGTTGGGACTGTTTTTTTTTAGCAGGCTAAACTTTATTTTTGTTTATTTATAAGTATACATATAATCAATTTATAATAAAAACAGATGAATTTTTTAAATTTCCGAAGTAGTAGTAAATAAAATAAAACAGTAACAGAAGTTCATCTTCAGGAAGTCATGCTTTATGCATTGTAGAATTGATTTTCCATAATTTTCTTTCCAAGGTCATAAGGTCAACATATAAGAGCCAAACTCAAGCAATTCTGACTGACCCCAAAGTATGTACTTTTAATCATGATTGCACTTAACCATTCAATAAATATATATTGGACACTGACCAAATGCTGGGTATTGTGGGAGGCACTGAAGTTAGTAAAACAGCCACTGTATCCAACATCTCTGTGCTTATTATGAGTTTTATTTTTTTTGGTTTAAAACTGGGCGACATCTCCTTTATTTCTTTTTTCTTTTTTAATATTTTTATTGATAAATTTTAACATACAAACATTCCATACCTGGTGTACAATCAATGGCTCCAATATCATCACATAGTTGTATATTCATCACCATGATCATTTTTTAGAACGTTTGCATCATTCCAGAAAAAAGAAATAAAAAGATAGAAAAGACTATCTTAACATGTACCATACCCCTCCCTCTCATTGACCACTAGTATTTCCACTTACCCAATTTATTTTAACCTTTGTCCTCCCTATTATTTGTTTATTTTTATCCATATTCTTTTCCTCATCTGTCCAAAATCTAGATAAAAGGAGCATCAGACGCAAAGTTTTCACAATCCCGCAGTCACACTGTAAAAGCTACATCATTGTACAATCGCTTTCAAGAATCAAGGCTACTGGTACACAGTTCAATAGTTTCAGCTACTTCCCTCTAGCCACTCTAATATACCATAAACTAAAAAGGGAAATCTATGTAATGCATAAGAATAACCTCTCAACTTCGAAATCTCTCAGCCAGTGAAACTTTATTTTGTCTCATTTCTCTCTTCCCCCTTTTGGTCAAGAAGGCTTTCTCAATCCCTTGATGCACGTCATCCCAGGTTTCTGTCCCACTTTGCCAGGGAGATTTACACTCTTGGAAGTCATTTCCCATGTAAGGGGAGAAGGGCAGTGGGTTCACTTGCTGTATTGGCTTAAAGAGAGTGACTATATTTGAGCAATAACAGAGGTTCTCTGGGGTGACTCTTAGACATAATTTTAAGTAGGCTTAACCTATCCTTTGCAGAAGTAAGTTTCATAGGGGTGACCCCCAAGATTAAGGGATCGGCCTATTTGTTTGGCTGTCTCTACTATTTGCAAGAATATCAGAAATTTTTCAAATGAGGGAAGTTCAGTGCCCCCAGGGGACCTTGCAAATATTTTTTTATTCACTGCCCAAATTACTCCGGGATATATTAGGGCATCACACTAATCTGGACAAACCAACAAAATCTCTTACCCTATTCAAGATTCCATGCACTTATTGTATTCAACTCAATTTACCATACAAGTTAAATTAGGAAATGTGCTACCCAAAATATGAATTTTGTATCTAATAAACATCTCTCCCTTTGGTCTCACACAGAAGTCGAAGTTTTAAATGATGGACAATATCATCCTTTGCCCTGTATTCTGATTTACCTTAATCCTATACAAATCAGCTTTATTCATTGCTTAACTCAGTATCTGATCCCTTTTTCAAATTTTTAAACAGTTCCTGTATGGAGTACTGCTGACTTTCATAGCTTCAGAGCTCTAACTCTGAGTCACAGGTGTCATATAAATACCCAAAGTTTCTGGGAATGACCAGATTATAAATAAACAGCTCAGTATCTCAGAATTAAGCAATAATAGTTATAACTCCTGAATATATGTGACTGCTACAGTCTAGAACCCTTTACAATAGGCCCCAACCTGATAACCTATGCTCTGACTTTAGTTCACCACGTTTTTATGTTATAGTTAGTCCGTATGAGCGAGGCATAATATTTGTCTATTTGCTTCTAACATTTCATTCAGCATACAGTCCTTAAGGTTCATTCACCTAGTTGCATGCCTCACAACTTCATTCCTTCTTGCAACCGGTCAGTAGTCCGTTATATGTATACCATAGTTCACCCTTCCATTCATCAATCACTGTACCCTGAAGCTACCTCCATCATTTGTGGATTGCAAATACTGCTGCCATAGACACCAGTGTACAAATGTCCATTCATGTGCCCACACTCAGCTCCTACAGGTATACACTGAGCAACAGGTTTCAGGATCATATGGCAACCCCACCACTAGCCTGGGTGCACAGGTGGTTCACTGGTGGGTGGAACCTTTTGATTACATAGTTTCCATGGAGATGTGACTCTCACCATTCAAGGTGGGCTTTAATCTGCTTACTGGAGTCCTTTAAGACAGAACCATTTTGGATAAAGCTCAGAGCTGACACAAACAGAGACATTTGGAGGTACAGGAAGAAACTGCCCTCAGGGAAGCTGCTAGAAACCAGAAACCAAAGGACCAGCAGACACTAGCCACATGCCTTCCCACCTGACTGAGGTGTTCAAGACGACATCAGCCTTTCTTGAGTCAAGGTATCTTTATCTGGATGCTTAAGTTTGGACATTTTTATGGCCTTAGAACTGTAAACTTGCAATTTAATAAATCCCCTTTATAAAAGCCAACCCATATCTGGTATATTGCATTCTGGTCAGCATTAGCAAACTAAAACATGCACCTAATTACATAATAGACAATAAATGGAACTATTTTAATAATCTTTCATCAATTGTAACAAAGGTAACTTGTACAATTATAAAATATTATAAAATATTCCACACCAATGCTAGTTATTGGTGGTGGTATGGTGTATGGGAATTTTGTATTTTATACATGATGTTTGTAAACTCAAACCTTCTCTAATTAAAAAAAATAAGAAAATAAGATGACTAAATGTCGTCTTAGTATCCTGGATGAGATTCTGGACAAAAGAAGGATATTATGTTGAAAGTAAGTAAATACTAGGAAATCTGAATAAGCATTTAATTTAATTAGTAATACTGTATCAACATTGGTACATTAATTGCAACAAATGCAACACACACACTACAGAGGAAACTGGGTGCAGGGCATATGGGAAATCCCTGTACTATCTTCAAAATTTCTCTGTAAATATAAAATGTTCTAAAAAAGCAAAGTCTACAAATTAAAACAAAAATGATGTGAAAATGTTGTTTTAATTCAGAGAAAGGCAATCCAAAAATGAAACCATCAACAGATTATTAAAAATATATTTGGGGAAATTACTCTATTAAAAAATATAAATAAGCAGATGTCTTCTGTAAATATAAGTGTTTGATTTATTTTAGAAATATACTTTGTTCTCTAGGTAAAAACATTATTTGGATTCTAAATAAAATAAATTTATTTTAAATTTATAAATAAATTTATAAAAACAAATTTAAAGTTTTCAAGTACAGATGGATTAAATTCAGCAGATAATTGATTAGTTCTTCATATGACTATCTCATATTTTAATACACATAAAAATTATACAGAAACAATGAACATTTAGTTTATGAATAGTTAATGTCATTGTTGTACTATGCAACATTCAAGGGAAAATGTTGAGAATATTGCCATAATGTGGTTTAAGGCTGTAAGCATCTTCCACATTTAGTTTAAAAGGCACTGTATGAGAAATGGAAACAAAATTGATGTGGACCTAGAGCAGTCTAAAACTTACCTTCTAGTTTGAGACATTTATGAAATATTTCCACTTCACATGAACTATTTAAAAAAGCAAAATACTGATTCTAAGTTTCTTCATGTGTCTTTTCTTAGAAAAACAGAAGAAAGCCAAATCTCAACAATCCATCAACAACTTTATAGAATTTGTACTTTAACACAATAATGACTTGCATTTAAGAAAATGGGCTTTTACAATGGCCTATTTACAAGTCCTTATCTATATTTTAAAGATATTACCTTGGAAGGTCTTAAACTCTACGTAATTAGTTTGACAGGTAACATAATATGTCATGTTTTGGCTTGAGGGCAAACAAAGCAAATATAGCAACTGGTCTAAAAACAAGAACTCCCATGAAGGCCAAGGAGCCTACTGAAATCTCCTAGAAACAAAATTAATGCAGGATCTTTCAGCATCAGGGAGCAAAAGAAGTTATAAAGAAAAATAGAAAAGCTGAGGACAGTTGTGTAGTAAGCATTATTTTTCCTGTTTTAAAGGATTTGCAAATTCAACTTCACAGGCAAGGGTGAGGGGCATTGCAGAACCAGCCAAGCCACTCTACAGGCCAATTTCATGATACTGGAATCTAGGAGGAACCATAGAGTTCCACCGATGGGAATAGAGAAATGAGGCTCAGTATGCCAGGAAACACATTGTTTGAAAAGAAAGGGAAATAAACAGCAGCAAATTTACTATTATGTAAATGATAGTTTATTTTGATTATGAACTTAATGTAACCCTCTACCATTAGAAGGGGGGATATAGATCGCTTTATTCTATCCCTCATGGCAGAAAATGGCAAAGAAAACAAACTACTAATCCCATAATAAAAAATTGTTCTATTTAAGCCTATAAATTCTTATAGCCATTTTCCACTAGACCTTACTACAGCAGATTTTGGTTTTTGTTACTCCCAGCAACTGCCTCTTTTTAAATGACTTGCTGAACTTATCATATAATAAATTTGTTCAAAAGCAGTCTTGGCCTTGATTAGCAACGGGATGATTCAGTAACGCATGTAGTAATTCCCTTGGAAATTAAAATTTATCATCAACTAATATTACAAATCACCAACATCAGGTCAGCCAGATGCAAGGATTACCAGGACAAATGGATTTTTTTTGCTAACATGTCAACTTCTAGAACTATAATGCTCAGGGTAGTCTTGCAGAAGAAGTAATTGATGAGCTTACCTGCTTGCCAATTGTTTGTTTTTGAGGAGAAGGGATTATGAAGCCAGTGATATGTTTCCTTATCATGGTTAGTATTTATGTACTGTATTTATATATGGAAAGCAATTAAGCTATAGGAAATCACATAATAAATACTATACTCATTAGTTGGGCTGTTAGGTAACAATCAATAGAAAGCATATCTGGCTAAGTAAAGCAGATTTATGGCGGAGATTATTAAAAAAAGTGAAGCAACAAACTTTATAAAGGGCAAGCACAAGAGAAACCTGGTGAATCTAGGGAGCAAAGAAAATTGGATAATCGTTTCAGGCCCCTACCTCCCGGAAGGATTAGCTCCAGCTTTTATTCATCCTTCCATGAGCTGGTCAAAACTCAATTTTCCAGGAGAGAACCTGGCTTGGGGTGTATGCCCATCCATTTGCTGGTTGAACAGAGGGTGCGTTATTAAAAACCTGCCTAAGATTACACATATTGAAGGTTTCTAGCAATGGGGAGAATCTGTAATTTGATATCTTCATTACAATTTACCAATATCCTTGGGTAAATTTATGTTCTACTATAATCAACCATAATCAGTTTATTTCCAATGCAACTTCAAAGACTGATTAATCTGCCTTTACTAAGTATATTTTGTACCTGCCTACAACATATAACTACAACATAATATAAATTTAGAATTCCAAATTAAATATAACAAGGTTATTGCTATCAAGGCACTACTCATATGAATAAGAAAGGCAACTATGTTTGCAGGACAATAAGAAGTATTTGAGATGTATATGGCCAATGGAAAAATTTCAAAATTCTTCCAAAAATTTCATCAAAATTTCTGGAGAGGCAATTTGTGATATTCTATAAGATACAGGCCTTTAGGTAGATAGATGACATGGAACCTACCACCCATGCCATCCTGCCTGATCACAGTTGTAAAGCAATGATAACTGCTTGTCACTTGACCTTAGACCTAAGGTCAGCTACCTTATTTTGTCATAATATTCCTGGTGCTCTCACGCCTCTTAGTTGTCCCCATCCACTACAGAAGAGAGGGTTCAGTTTATTAAAACCTGGGAAAGCTTTTAATAAACTGAATCTCTTGAATTCTAGAGGATGTTTAAAAATCCTCTATGGTGTCATGGTTGGAGGGGAAGTCTTTTCCTATACCTTATATACCTGATAGTAATTTAACAGGTTTCAAAAATCATTGCAGATTAAAGTAGTTACAAGTACGTAAAATAGTTGATATGTATCTCTGATTGCTTGCTATGTACAAATATTGAAATCCTTAAAGAAGTAATCATTTAATTTTTTTAGACCAATAGAGGAACTCACAGTCTATTAAATTTCAAGAAATCACTTCTAATCCAAAATATCCCCTGTGACACTTTAAATACATTTTAATGTATATTTATGATTAATAAAGTAATAAAGTAGCAGAGCTTGCTTAAAACATAATAATAGGCTTATTAAACTTTGGTAAATTGCTTGGGGATTCTTCAGGGTGTTTTATTTTCCTTTTCCTGAGATAGTATGCTCCTCTGTGCAATCTCATGAACATTGTAGACCTTGACTGGGATCAGAATTCCTGCAGCTACAGTAGAGAGCTACATTTTAAGTGTTTTTCCATAAACAACAAGTATCCTAAGAGAATAAATTGAAAAGGACATTGAAATACTTTGGAATCCCAGGAGAACATGGCAGAAGTCAGGTGACTTAACCCTGAGAGGCATTTGATCATTTTTATGCCCATACTGATTTTCATTCAATCTTTTATGAAAATTAACATGGTGAAAATATTTTCTTGGAAGCTCTCACAATTTTCATCCTCCTAATAAAAATACATATTTTCCTCCCGGAGAAGCCACTCTGCTAATCAGCCAAAATGCATTAAAAAGTCAAGTACAATCAGATATTAAGGAAGAAGTGATTACGAAAAAAAATTAAGAATCAGAAACAGAAGTCATACTAAATGTAAATGCTTCTGTCACTAAACTTAGAAAGTTTTGCTTTCTGACATTTAATTTCGGTTCTCATCCATATTGCTCATTTGCCTTTTAAATTAACCCATCCACAATTGGATGGGTCATATCTCCTTGGGAATAATCAAAAAGCTCCTAGCCAGCAATGTTGAATAAGAATTAAAGGACATGGCTTTTCTGGGGTCCACCACATATTCAAACTGTCACAGGGGGTGACATAATTATAAGTAGGCTTAGCTTCCCCTTTGCAGGAATAGGTTTCATAGGGTGAACCCAAGATTGAGGGCTCAGCCTGCTGAATTGGCTGTCCCCACAGCTTGTGAGAATATTAAGAATTCCCCCAAATGGGGTAGCTGAATATTTCTTCCATTCTTCCCAGACCCCCAAGAGGACTTTGCAAATACTTTTTTATTCACTGCCCAGATTACTCTGAGATTTATTGGAGCATCACACTAACCTGTAAACCAGTAAGATCTCATGCTGTACTTGAGATTCCATGTCCTTATGGTGTTCAACTGACCATACGAATTAAATTAGGTAATGCGCTACTCACAATATAAACTTTGCACCAAATAAACATCTCTTCCTTTGGTCTCACACAGAAGCTGAAGTTTTAAAATATGGACGATATCATCCTTTACCCTATATTCTGATTTACCTTAGTCCTATCCAGATCAGCTTCATCCATGTATTTAGTCAAAATCTGATCACTTATTCAACTTTTTAAACAGTTCCTGTATGAGGTAATGCTGGCATTCATAGCTGCAGAGCTCTAACTCTGAGTCTCAGGTGTCACATTAATACCTGAAGTTTCTGGGAACAACCAGGTTATATGTAAACAGGTCAGTATCTCAGAATTTTGAAATAACAGTTACAACTCGTGAATATATATGACTGTTCTAAGAGACTACAATCTAGGACCCTTTACAATAGGCCCCAAACTGATAACCCATGCTCTCGACTTTAATTCATTGAGTTTGTACATTACAGTTAGTCCATATGAGTAACACTTGCCTTTTTGCTTCTAACATTTAATTCATCAAACAGTCCTTAAGGTTCATTCACCAATTGGCATACCTCACAATTTCATTCCTTCTTGTGGCTGCTAAGTAGTCTGTTATATGTAAACACCACAGTTCCTCCTTCCTTCTCTCAACCGTTATACCCTTAGGCACCTCCATCCATTGTAGATTGCCAACACTGCTGCCAAAAACACCCAGTGTGCAAATAAATGTCCATTCATGTCCCCACACTCAATTCTTCCAGGTATATACTGAGCAACAAGTTTGCAGGACCCTATGGCAACCCCACCCCTAGCCTCCTGTGGAACCACCACACTGTCCTCCAAGGGGCTGCACCTTTCAATTTCCCTACCAACAGGGACTAGGTGCATCTCTTTCTCCATATTTTGTCTAGCACTTGTTTCTCTCTGTTCATCTTTAGAGTTTTATTCGCACATCATACAATCCAACCTAAGTAAAAAGACATGCCTTAGCCACCATAATCCATATGAAGACAAGAAATGCATTTTTATATTATATTTGCTTTATACTTTTTCTTTCAGATACTTTCCAAATACTTCTCAAAATGCTACTTGAAAACATCTCATCATATACTATTGGAGGGAATCCAAAATATGTTAAATATTAGATTTTTATATCATTGAAAGAAATGGGAATATTATTCTTTATTAATTTTTTAGTGTTTTCTTAAATTCCTCTATGAATTTATCATATCATGTAGTTTACTACTTTCTAGTTATAATTTTTCTATTAACTCAAGTGGGTTCTTCATCAATTTGGAATCATTTATCCATTATCATTTCTCTCTCACTCTCACTCTCTCTTTTTCTGATGATTTTCACATGTGGCTGTTTTCTTCCTGTTCACTATTACCAAAATTTTCTTCTAAGATTTGAAGTTTTACTCTATTGGTCTTTGTGTTGACGCTTGTTTATTTCTTGGGGTGGGTCAGGAAAGCAGACATGGATCCATTCATTCACGGTGGGCTGGCCAAGAAAGGATGTTGGCAGTGATACAGAGGAAAACAGTGGGGTCCATATAGCCTAGCTTGGCCCAATTCACAGTAAAGCCATAAGTATGAATGTGAATATACAGACATTATCAATGGATTATTATACTTTATTTCTTAATGCCCCATACACCACTAGCTCTAAAATGTGCCACCCAATTTTTACTGGCTCCAATCTGCTTTCTTGGGAAATAGAATTTCTTGCAAAATCCCTCCAAAATATTTTGGGAACTTCCATGCACTTATATGCACTTACTACTAATTTTTTTTATTTTGATGCTACTAATGTACATCATTTATGCTTCAACCATCAAGTTTCATGGCAATTCAACCATCTTAAATAATGAGAATGCTCTTTATCTCTAGTTATGCACCACTACTGGGGTGGAGTATCACAGCAAAGTACTGTGGACCCCAACCCGTCTCTAAGTGATTAAGATCTTTTAAGTAACAAACACTATTTTCCTCTGAAATTAAAGAAGTGGGCATTTTTTTCCTAGTCAGTCACCATAACATGTCCAAAATGTATCCAGAAACTGACTTGGCTCTCAACATAATATTCTGCTGTGAAACTGAGTTTATTGACTCACACAACACCTTCCTTTAAATCCCTTTTGCAATCTGAATGCCACTGACTACCATTCCCAGAGTTCACAATGCAACAGAAAAACCCATATCTGTTTGAACCCTGGATGGTGATAGTCACCGGAGATTTAGTAGGGGCTGCCAAGCTCCACCTTTAGGATACATCAGTCTGAATTTAGGTATAAGAAACCCACTTAAATGTGATTTTCTCCCATGCATGATGGGAACTTCTGGACAACAAGGATTAGATCCCAAGAATTTGGCCTTTTATTACAATTCAATAAAGGTGTGCTAGTCAATTGGAGAAATAAAATACTCAAAGGCAGAAAATTATATTTATTTGATACACACTCTTCTATATTCTATAACATTCTTCTTCATTGAGAACCTGATTTTTCTCCACACCTAAAAAAAAGAAGCCAAAGATATCTTCAAAATTCATCAAGTCATCCTTTATTCTGTACCACTTCAGCAAATAGAGAAGGTATTGCAGCTCTTCATCTACCTTGGAAGAGCATTTCTGTGCTACAGGTTTAACAGAGCATTTATCTCAGCAATAAATGGTAAGCCTATCTTGCAGAGCAGCAAATCTCCATAGCTAGGGTCACATGAAGGAATGACTTATTGTGTAACAACAGTTTGGGTTAGAATAACATGGAGGATTGTTGATATGAATATTTTGTTTTATCTGATTTCCTGGATGCTAAAATGGATAAGTTAAACGGCCTCTCTTCTGAGTAAAGAAAATTATTTTCAAAACCATACATGGGCTCCATTCAGCTAGATGTAACTTCTCTTGTTTCTTTTTCTTGAAGGACAGATAATATTTTTCTGATATTATAGCAAAGGCAGAAATAATTGCACTTTTTAATATGCCTTGCAGTTGCAAACTTCCACTTCAACACTAAGTCAAAATCACTGATCTTTAAAAATTCATTGCCTTGCTCCATGTCTTGCACATATATGCATTCCTTTATTCAACAGCTATTTATTGAGCTTCCACTAAGTACTCAACAAATATTTATGGTAGGAGTATATATCAAAAGGATTAAGAAGGAAAATAAGGGTGCAAACAACAAATGAAAGGACAACACTTCCTTACTCTGAACACCCTTAGGGCAGGGATCATTTAAAAATGCCTAAAAGAGGGTTGAAACAAAAAAAAAGAAAAGGGGGGCTTGAAACATAGTAAGTACTCGATAAGTGTTTGCAAATGAATGGATGAATTGTTAGGCAATCTGAAAACAGGACCTATGCCAAGAAATTAGGACAGCAAACTCAAATTTATTAGGGAATGAGAAAAAAAGGGGGAGTTAAAAAGTGGAAATCTCTGAAGATGGACATGGAAGACAATATGCATCATATATCTACTTTTTTTTTGGAATTTCTGGAAGAATGTGATGACCTTTGTCCCTTATCTGACCCATTTTACAGTTTAGTTGCACAAGCATATGGCAAAGAAATACCTGCACTCCTTAAACAGAGAGCACATGCAACAATCTCTATCACAAGGCAGAGGAATTTACCAATTTACATCAGAGATTAATTGTTAGACAATCTGAAGCTATGATTTGTAGATAAGCAGATATTAACAAACATATCTAGAAAATGCCAGAATTCAAGTAAGGAAAAAAAAAAAAACAACATTCACTTTTTCTATAATCAAAGTCTCAAAGAACATTTTATCAAAAGTTGGCCCTGAAAGAATTCTAAAAATGTAAATCTCTCTCTGGACCAGAAAACACAAGAGAAAAAGATATTATCATTCACTATTCAGATGTTTGAAGGTTATCAGGTTATTTCAAACTCTGCTCTTAGCAATTAGGCCTTTGGACATACAAACATTAAGAAAATTCATATAATTGCAGGTTTGAATCTTTTTTAAAATGCTTTAAATGTGGTTGAAGCAATGCTGAATTGATCTGCTTCATAACCTTAGGGGAAAATAACCTCAAACGAAAGGGCTAGGATTAAGCACTGAGAGAGGTAGAGGAGTCACCGTATTTAGTCAAGTCAGCACAGAAGGCAAAAATCAATTATGTAAAAATTGCCCTTAAATTACCTGTAAAATAGAGTACACACAATTTTGTGTACTCAATTTAGTAGTGAAAATTGTTTGCAAACTAAAGTTTGATAACCACAGAAGCAGACAAAAGGAAAAACTGAAAGTCTACATGCAGATAGGTAGACAGATAGGTAGATAGATTCTGGTTTAACCATTCTGGTTTAAATATAATGATCAAATTCCCAGACATAAGTAGGAGTAGTTGCAGGAACTTCTTCCTTGCATGGCTGTTTAATCATTTGTAATATTAAGCTTTTATATCTTAATTTAGTTGTTGTAAGAGGTGAGTTATACATTAAAACATATCATTTAAATGTACTACTATATGATTCCACTGGACCTTAATGGGATCTGTTGTCCTTAGATTTTTCCCCTTTCAGTATACTTGATTCACTTGTCTTACCAACAGATGTGATGGTTTGAAGATAACAGTCAAAATGTAAATGCTTGATGAAAAAGGCATGATTTTTGGCAAGTTATATAATCTCAAGTATCTATACACAAGTAAGGCAGCATATTTCTTTCTTTTCCCATGCAGCCACATTTCACAGGGTTTTGTAGTACATTTGGCCAATTTCTCACTTGTATCCAAAGCAGGAAAATAAAGAAAGAAAAAAGAGAGACAAACAAATACTGAGAAATGGGCTTAAGTCAATTTCTCACTTCTGTCCAAAGCAAGAAAAAGGAGACAAATACCGAGAAATGGACTTAAGTCAACATTTAGTACTGATTCTCATTAATTTTTATTCAACCTCTGGCCCTTTCATTTGATAATTACTATTGAATGCAGACAACATGCCAGGCACCATTCTGAGCCCTGGGGATTCAGTGATAGGAAAGATAGAGAAGGTCCCTGCTCTCATGGGGCTCAAAGTCTACTGGAGCTTGCATAAGTTGAAGGAAAGACAAGACAAATGTAAACAAATAAATAAATATGATAATTTTAAAAAGGAAAAAAAATTATAAAGCAAGTAAGATAGTGTAATTGGAGATAAAATGACTAACACAAGGAGGTACTTTAGGTAGAATGCTTAGGAAAATCTTCCATAGTGGGTGATGACTGAGATGACAGTTAACATCAAGGATTGGGGGGAGAGCATTGGAAGGGAAGGGAAGAGGAAGTACAAAATCCCTGAGCAGACAGAACCTTGGTGTGTTTAAGAAATAGGAAAAAAGCTAGATTTGTTAGAGTGAAAGAGAGAAATTGTAGAAGAGGAATTTAAAGGTAGGCAGCAGGAATATATAAGAGACTTGTAAGCAGGATAATAAGTTAGGATTTCATTCTAATAGCAATTTGAAGTCATTTGAAATATTTAAACAAGGAAGTGATGTGTTCTGATTTCTATTTTTAAAAGATAATTCAGGTGAACTTTGTGGAGAAGTGACTGTAGGGTACAATAGTAAGAAGCAATAAAATCAACTGTGAGAAGCAGATCTTTTCAGTACTTCCAAACGCTGATGGTGACAAGACTAGAGTGTTAGCAGAGGAGGTGAAGAGAAATAGATACATCTAGGATTTAGTTTGGATGTAAACCAGGAATAATTTTTTGGTTTTTTTTTTTTTTTTTTTTGCATAGGCAGGCATCAGGAATTGAACCTAGGTCTCAACAGGCGAGAACTCTACCTGCTGAGCCACTGTGGCCTGCCCCATAATTTTTTAATGTATGCAGGCAATGAGGGTAAAAGAGAGCACGGTTAAGGATGAATTCTACTTTGGGGCCTAAGTGGGTAGATTGTGGTTCCAGTAACTGTAATGGGGAGCTATGATTTGTAATTACTCTTACATGGAGGGTGACTAGCAATAGCAAATGTCCACAGCCAAAAGCATCCACTGAGCAGAGATAAAATGCCCCATAAGAGCCAATCTAGTCTTAAAGGCATTGGTGCATGTGCTTCATCTCCACACCTAACAGACCTGAGTTTAAATCCCATCTTTTGCAATGTATAATCTTGGAATATGTACTTAATCTCTTTAAACCTTGTGAAAATAATGTGGACTCAGGATTTTCATGAAGATTATTTGAGATACTATAGGTAAAACATACTGCCTGTGATATAATTGATTTTCAATAAATAGGGAGTTTCCCCTTTTTTCTCCTTCACTTCCAGTTATTGCCAATTTTCCAGTCAGCCTCATCTTACCCATCAATTTATCAACTTTAGCAAAAAGATGCTAAAGTGGAATGTGACAATTGGCAGATATGGGGTGGAATGTGATAATTGGCAGATATGGGGTCTATATCCTCATAGCTCACTTAAATGTTCCAAATATGTATCTTATTTTACTGACTGATGGCTGAGAGGTGGAATGTGATAATTGGCAGATATGGCTCACTTGTAATTCCTGGAACAGGAGGGTGGGTTTAGTACCCCTTACTCCATGTCTAGGGAATGTGAAAAAATGGTGGTTCCACAATGGGAAATCAGAATGAAATTATGGGAAGAGAGAGAAATGGATGATCAGAAGAAAGAAATGGTCACTATTTTGTATATATATTATTCCTGAAAGATTCTTAGAAATATTAATGATTATTGCCCCAATTCTATTTTAAATGTGCTAGTCTTGCCAGTCCCCCCTCATTACTGAATTACTCAAAGGAATCAGTATATTATGGTATGAAGAATCTTAGGCAAGGAGTTGTCATGTCCATTTCCATTCCTATTTCAACTGCTATCAGCTCCTAATGTCAAAATGAGGCAATTGAAAATTTTGTTTGCTACATCCTCAATACAGAAAACAGGAAACTGAATTTAAGGACAGATGTATGGCAGGCCCCTTTCCTTCAAGTAGAGAATGACATGGACTTCTCATGCTTCAATCTGACCAATTCTAAGCTTACTTAGCTATCTTTGATTTATACCTCTCTTGTCTTTAGTATTATATTGGGGGAGCCCACACTTGAAATGCATCATTCAACTGGAAATTCAGTTGAATTTATCCTAAGACCTCCTCTAATACTATTCTTTAAAAGAATCATTATATTTTTGTAATTCTCATTGGCGTTTGAACGAACATTCTAAAAATTACACTCAGATTAAAGTAACTTGGATGATTATAGCTCAGTTCAGCGATTTAACTGTACAACTTTAGACAAGTAAGTTCAATTTCTCAGTCTTGATTGCATCATCATCAAAAGGGAAATGAATCTTGAGCCATAAGTATGATGTTAGGATGAGACCATATCTGGGAAAGCACTTTCTAAATTCAGAAGGTTTTCGCATGTGTGGTAAACACTCTTACTTAGCTTACTCAACAGTCATTCTACTAATCTTCTTTGTTAAGAAACCTTGATTATATCCTGAAAGTCAACATGCTCAGTCCCAGGAAATGAATTATGATCTAACAAATCATTGTTAGGGCTATCTTGTTCAGCATTGATACTAATTTCCCAGCATTGCTTGAATGCAGGGTTTTCAGTATTACTCTTTTCTGGCTGATTAGACAGATGGGAAAACTGTTCCTCCCTAATGGGAACTGAAAGAAAATACAATCCTTACTATGCACTGATGGTATCCTTGGTGAAGTCATGCTGCCCAAACTCAATACCCTGACTGAGGAAGTGAGAACAGAAGCTAAAAAGAGTTGGTTCTTGAACAAAGTCATTGAGCAAATGAACAAATGCCATCAACTTCCAACTTCCAGAATTAGTTTTGAGAGAGAAAGTGAAAAATATTATTTGGGAATTTCTGTTATATACTGCCAAATGCATTCTAACAGATACACCACATATAAGGTATTATTATGAGTAGTCTTGCATTCACTTTGGGAATGAGGAAATGGAAACAAGATAAATGTTAATACAGGGCCAAGTTCAGGGATTTTTAACAAAGAATGTATAGGTCTCTGTATTCTATAAACCCTGTGAAATTATATATTAAACTCAGTATTTTCAGTACAAGCACATAAAAGGCACTTAGTAAGTACTTGATGATAAAAGAATGAATAAATGAACAATGTCAATATTTTACACTTAATGTGCTAGATAATTACTTAATTCTGAGGTCTTAAAAATGCCAAGGCATGCCCCCTCTTCTCAAAAACATCTGCTTTCTAGAGAGGAAAGCAGGTTTTGGAAATGATTTTGTGTTGGGGTGGTAACTGCTAAAATAGATTTAAAGATAGAGACGGGTCTGAGGCCCTAAAGGAAAGCTCTGTAAAGCCTCACAAAGAAAAAAAAAGATATGAGCTCAAATTTAGAAGGTAGTTCAAGCTTCTTTGATTTTTTCTATATATATATTAAAATATATATATATATATTTTACATGGGCAGGCTCCAGGAACCCAGGTCTCCAGCATGGCAGGCAAAAGTTCTGCCACTGATCCACCTTTTATTCATTAATATTTAAAACAAAACCAAAAAAAGCACAATAAAATATTTCAACCCACCTCATATACTCCAGGTGTTTTCAATGGTAAGAGGAACCCACTCCAGATTAACAGCAAAGCCACATTATCAGAGCCTAAGTTTTGTTAAACTATGAAGCAGAGTCCAAGACCTAGTGTTTCCATTTTTAGTGTTAGAGTAAGAATCTAATACTCACAAACCACTGGTAGGGATTTATTAAAATACAAATTTCATGTCTCTTATTTTAAGTTTACTAAGTCACAAAGCAAACCACTAAGGTCATCTAGTCACCATGACTCAAAAATTCATAGAAAAAAAATATTCAACATAGTGAATAAGTAAATATGTCACATACTACTAGCAGGGAAATATTGGTTTTCATGTGGTCTTGCTTTCTATTAACAGCTAAGAACATCCAATTCTAAGTTACTTAGTTTATGGCCATTACATGTTGCAACAATTCTATTTTTAGATAAGTATGTAAAAAGTTAATTTATATACAAAGTTTTTTTCTAGGGTAAATAATTACAAAATGAAAATTAAGGATATAATTATTGAAGATTGCACATTGCAAAGAATATTTTCAATAATAACATCTGAATCATCTATCTGTCTATCTACCTCTATATAGAAAGAGAGATACATTGAGGGATTTTAATTTAACAAGACACAAGACAATAAAAAAAGTATTTAAAAGCAAGTGAGAAGGCTTCAGGGTAGTAACCCCAGAACTTTGGCTAGATTTCCAAAATGTTACTCATATCTGAACTACTGCATTGTTAGGTTCCCATCTGTGGTAGTTTGAAGCTGCATGTACCCCAGAAAAGATCATGTTCAGAAAAAA